>JANAVB010008701.1:0-77500 GCA_029216955.1 Iris pallida | reverse complement strand
CCAGCCCTCCCTCGCTTGTGGGTTTGGCCATAGAGTCCCAGCTGGCCAAGTGGTACTTATCTTTTTCGTCGTTGTGACCTCAAAAGAAGTTAGAGAAAAGGGATTCAAGGGAGGATAAGACCTTCTTCGGTGGTGAACATGCTGCTAGGGTGTATATGGGGATAGAGGAGAGAACATGTTTGATCAGGATCATCTTACCTCCCGGGAAAAGGGTGGCGTTGTGCCATCCTATAATTTTTTTCCTGATCTTGCTGACGAGGTCTTTAAATATGCCCGAGTTGGATTTCCCATACACTAGCGGGCAACCGAGATAATTGAACTGTAGGAAAGCTGTGGAAAAGGATGTTAGATTGGATAGAATTGCGGAGTGGGCTCTGTCGGCTTTGTGATGGGTGTAGATGACACTCTTCCTAGGGTTCACCCGCTGACCGGAGCATCTGGTATATCACTCTAGCATTCTGTGAACTGCCTCCACAGATCTGATGTCGCCTGCTAAGAAGATGAGGATGTCGGCAGCGTAGGCCAGATGAGTGATTAAGGGGCATCCAGTAGTAGTGTGGAAATGATGGAAGCCGGGCGAGTTAGCTAAGCTGTTGAGATTTCTGCTAAGGGCTTCGGTCGCGATGATAAAGATGGTAGAGGAAAGAGGTTCTCCATGCCTGACCCCGCGGTTGGCTTTAAAGAAGCCCTCGGCTTGCCCGTTGATGATGGTGGAGAACTAGGAGTTGATGATGGATCTGAAGAGGATGTCTATCCATGATTCTGAAAAATCGAAGGCCCTAAGCACCCAGATCATGAATTGCCAGTCCAGACGGTCATAGGCTTTCTCCATATCGAGCTTGAAGGCTACGTCCCCACCTGGAGGGGAATTTCATGCAAGTGATTATCTCCTGAGCCAAAAAAATGTTGTCGGTGATGTGCCTTCCCGTCAGAAAGCCACTTTGTTCTTCAAAAATGATCTTAGGGAGAAGCACGGACATGCGGGTCGTGATAATCTTTAAGATGATTTTATTGGTAAAGGTGCATAGGCTGATGGGGTGGAAGTCCTTGAACGTCTCCTGGTTGTCTTTTTTGAGGATAAGAATAAGGTTGGCTCGAGAGATGGATTTAGGGTACCTTGCCCCTTGAAAAAAGGCAATTGCGACCTCATGGATGTCGTGTTCGACGATGTCCCAGCAGGCGCGGAAGAAGACTCCGGAGAAGCCATCAGGACCCGGGACACTGTGCTCGTCTAGGGCCCAAACGGCTACCTTGACTTCCTCTGTTGATAGAGGATAAGAAGCTGCTCGTTCTCTTCGATCTTGATCATTTTGGAGATCTTGTCAAGGAACTCCTCATCCTTGCTGATGGTGTCTTTGGAGAAGAGTTTGGAGTAGAAATCTGTGGCAGCCGACTGAATGCTCTGATGGTAAGTGTGTATTCGACCGTTGTCATCAGCAATTTTGTGCAGGCTCAGCTTCTGTCTGCGTCCTCTAACAGAAGAGTGAAGGAAGATTGAGTTTCTGTCTCCTTCCGCATCCCAAGCCAGCCTGGCTTTCTGCTTCCAGAATTTTATTTCTATCTTCAGCTTGGACTTGAGAAGTACTCTGGTGAGATGTAGGGTGGTGCAATTTTTCTGCGACCTGTCCGTGGTAAACATAATCTCCGCCCGAGCGACATCGTCCTCCGCCAACTTAATAGCTTGGAAAATGTTGCTGAATGCACTCCTGCTCCAAGCCGTAAGAGCACCCTTGGTCGCTTTAATTTTTGCAGCTACTCGAGCGAGGGGGTCGGGTGCTTCAGCTGAGTTCCAAGTTGTGGCTACGATATTTTTGAATTATGGGTGGAGGCTCCAGAAGTCTAGGAATCGGAAGACTTTCTTGATGTGGTGGTCGTTGCTGCTGACCTCGATAAGAATGGAAGAATGATCTGATTTTGTAGTATTCAGGTGGGAAAGGTTGGAGACGAGACCCAAGTCATCCTATCGATTGTTAACCAGAGCACGATCAAGACAAGAGTATTGACACCTGGCTCATTCTTGCATGTTACACCAGGTGAAAGTATTGCCAAAAAATGGGATGGAGAACAAGTGGGCGTCAAAAATGAAGGTGTTAAAATCTGTCATAGCTGACGGGGTAGGGGGACGCCCTCCGGACTTCTCTTCTCTGCTGGAGATGGTGTTGATGTTGCCGACAGATATCAACGGGAGGTTGTTATAGGTATCCGTCAGGGTACCCCATAGTCTCTTACGCTCGATGATGTCGTAACTGCCATGTACCACCGATAACAGGGATCGGTGCTGAAGGATGGGGTGCTCAATCCAGCAGGAAAGAGCTTGTCTGGTGTCTTGGACGGAGCAGAATTTGACGTCGGCGGTGAAGAAGATCCAGATATCGTTGCATCCGGCGATCGCGGATGGGAAACTGAGTTGAAGTTGGAATGCTTTGAGTTTCTTTTTAGGGACTTTGGGTTCGATGATGATCAAGATGTTGATCTAGTGGAGTTTCTTAAGACTGATAATTGTGTTCATGGTGAGTTTGTTGGTGATCCCACGATCATTCCATGAAAGGATGTTAAGCATTGGTGAATGAGGGGGAGGGGGGTTGTGGAGCTTCGCAGCCGATCTAGTAGTCATGGCCGTGGCCTTTTTGGCATTTTTTCTCTTTTTGTTATTGGATTTTTTGGGATTTGTCGGTGTTGCTGTAGAGAAGCCTGCAGTTTCCTCGTTATATTTTTGGGTAATGGGTTCTAAACTCTCTGGCTGAGAGGTATCTTCTATCTCCGTTTCTTGAAGGGCGCAGAGAGGGTTTGTTAGGTCTAGGAGACCTGCTTTCATGGCTTGCTGGAATCTGTCCGCGACGTCTGCTCCGAGGATAGCCAGGATGTCTTTAGAGGTGCTGCCTTTGATCGACGCGGGTTCTTCAATATCGAGGGGGTGGGAACGATCTGTTGGCCTCTGGCTCCACTAATACTCTACTCGATGTGTTGTCCGTAGTCGAGTCGTTCTCCACTAACGGGAGAGGTTTTGCATCAGCAAGGAAGAGGATGTCGAATGGGTTGTGGAGAGAGATGGCCTTCGGTTCGTAGGGTACGATTTCTTGGTTGATAAGGAGGCTTAAGCTGGGGCTGGTGGAGTTTTTACTGTCGAAAAGTAGGAGATTGGAGTTGGAACGATGGGGAGTGGGTGCTGGAGGAGCGGCTTAGGTCGGCTGGAAGGAGTGAGTCTTGCGGTGGGTTGGCCTGTTGAGCTCCGGGTGGGCGTTATAGTAGAACCCTGTGAGGTGTCCTCCCAGCTGGCAGTGCCTACAGAAATTAATGTTGTTGTCATACACTAGCACCTGTGAATGCGTTCTGTCTCCGAGATCGAGCTAAACTAGTTCTGACAGACCTGTGGAAAGATCGAGTTCCACGTATACCTTTACGGGGTTCCTTTTGGAGAGGATGCGGGTTTCTTTCCCAATAGCTATGAGTGTCCCGAAAGAGCTCGCTATCCTTTTGAGAGCTGTAGGTGCGAAACAAATGAGGGAATGGTTGGGGAGGGTGATCCACGCCGATATAATGGTCGAATCGACTTTAGGGTTGAATGAAGGGGACCATTTGGCGATCTTGATGCTCTGGTTGCCTATGGAAGTGGAGCCTTTAGCCCATACTGAGGAGCAGTCATGATCCGATGAGAGGTGGAGGAAAAAGTGTTTGGGGTCCAGCGGTGCTACCTTGAAAGCAGAGGTGAGCCCCCATTCGGCGATGGCCTCTTGAACCGAGGCGATCTTCGGGCAGCCTGACTGGAATTTAAGGACGAAAGTCTTCACATAGTTGTGGGAAAGGGAAGATATCTCTTCTGAAGAGAAGGGGATTAGGATGGCCTGGCCTTCGGGGGGGACCGAGAAGACAATGTCGGGGAGCTCAACGCCTTCCGTAGGGGGAGACGGGAAAGCCTTGCAGTCCGGGCGCAGGGCTTCTACGTAGGACGCCGGCGGGGAAGGGGCCTCGACCGAAGCGGAGGAAGCTACCCTGGTTGAGGGGGAGAACAGTAGGGAAGGGTAGGGGAAGAACTGGGGCTGGCGACCCCTGGAGGATCGAGGAGGGGGATAACCTCGGGGGGGGAGCCGAGCCTTGAGCTGAAGGGGAGACGGAAACTGCACCGAAGGAAGAGGGCGTAGAAGAGGGTGCTGCGCATACGCCTGCTCCTGAGTAAGCGCCAGGCTGGAGGAAGAAAGAGCCTGTCCTATAGAATGATGCGGCGCGAACGGGCGCATAGGCCTGTCCAGGGGCGCTGGACGCATAAGGGGTGGCAGCAGCCATAGGCGCATAGCTGATCGAGGAAGCGGTGGAAGATAGGTGGCTCGCTGGGGGCGTATACGTGCCAAGGATGCTACTGACGGCCGGGGGCACATGGGGGAGAGCAGGTTCCCCCGCCTGCGATAGGCGCATGGGTAGGCTGCCAACGATGGGCACATGCACCCTGAGAAGCCGACTGCGCCATGGTACGCATAAGGGGGTGGGGGCCCAGGAGGCGCATAGGCCTTAGCCCGCGGAGGGGCATGCCCTGGACTAGTGCTGTGGGCGCATAGTCCACGGACAAAAAGGGGAGCACAGTTGGCGCAAAAGTCGCGGCCAAAGTTAGGAGGAAATTCGAAATTCGAATTTCCAAGGATGAGCGGGAAAGCTTGACTGCCGAAGAGACTCCGGGCTGGGAGGCCGCTGACCTCTGTGTGACCGGAGTGGGGGAACTGGGGTTGCCGGCGGGTCCCACGGCCACAGGAGCGAAGGAGCCGATCGCGGCGAAGGCAGAGCAAGGCCTATCCCTGACGGCCCGGCCATAGGACTGCCTGTGCTCGTGCTGGAGGGTAGCATCTGAGCGGGGCCACCGGATGGCCGCCGCGATCCTGGGGGTGGTAGGAGGGGGATTGCGTCGGCCATCAACAAGTGATCAGCTGTCCATGCCGGCGGCCGCGGCCGAGGAGTGGGGTGGAGATGATCGGCCGGGGCGCCAATACCGGAATGGGCGGCGAGGACAGCGTCAGAACGGTCGAGGAGGCGGCTCCGACGCAAAGGGGGGGCGACGGCCGGCCGACGAGGCACGGCCCCGCCTCCGGCTGCGGACTGGGGACAGGGTCATGCGCTAGGGAGAGAGCGGAGACCACAACGGGTTATATATATATAGATATATATATATATATATATATATATATATATATATATATATAATGCAGTGAATGAATGGAATATATATGTATATATTGTGATTTTAAATAGATATAGTCTAAGGGTTAATGAGTCAGTTTACGATTGACCCAATGAGCCTAAATTGGCCGAGTTGACTAGCAAGTTGACCAAGTTGACAAAAGTCAACTTTGGGTCAAACTTGATCCAAATCGACTCTAACGGACTTAGAATGACTTGATAACTTGTGTTTGACCTAAAGTTTAGTAGATGGACGAGTTGACTTATAGTTGACCAGATTTGACCAGAGTTGACCAGGTTTGTGCAGAGTTGACCAAGGGTTGACTTTGATCTAGAAGGACCTAGAATCATTTAGAATGCATTGTAGACTACTTCTTTTCATATAAGACACTTTATAACCTATGGTTGTTCTAAATAGGATTCAGATACTCCAGTTCAGACTCTTATTCTTATTAGACAGTCGAGGTATCAGGCGAGTACATTTGCTGTCCGTTTCATACTTGTTAGGAATTATATTCTTGTCATAGTTTAATTTACTTGATGCTGACACGATATTATCACGGATTAGTACTTTATGGATCTTTACATGAGATGTTATCCCCTCGGGTGCATCGAATACATCATGTCATGTGCTTTTCACAAACATCATGTATTTTGTAGACTCTTATTATTCATGTATACTCATATGCTATCATGTACTCTCATGATCTCATTAGCTTCATGTATAAACTATCATGTACAATAACATAACATGTCTAGATCCTTATGTATTAATTAGGGCATAGGGGGTAGAAATAGTCACGTGAACAATTCCAAAGTAGTATAATCATGTACAAACTCTTTAGTGTAATCATATGCAAATCAAGCCATTCATATGTCCATCTTGTACTCTAAATTACATAGTCACTTATAGTTCTCTATTATCAAATATAGATAGCTTCGTTTATCAGTTTCTCTCTTTCTTTTTATGCTTATTTTTGTAGGAGCGTAAAAAGTACATCATAAACCAAGTGAAAGAAGTTGAGAACTTTATGCAATTCAAACTGAGTCAGAATCAGATTTTACGCAGAGATTAAACAGAATAAAACTCTACGCGAAAGCTATCCTCAATGCTTTTATGCGAAGGACAGGCTGTCAAATCATCGCATTTAATGCGTGTGATACTGTTTCTGACATAATAATTTTTTGACAGTGGACAGCACAGAAGCAGAGAAGATTTGATTTTTACTAAACCCAACACTTGTCGTTTAGTGTGCAGATGGGCTAATTTTATGCTCAAGAAATTGCTTCTTTTACGTACGAAAGCTATTCGAGCTTTCACGCTCAAGGCTGTTGTGCGCGTAAAGTTTATTTGAGCTAATTTTACGCTCAAGGCTATTTTTAGCCACTTTACGCAAGAAGTTTATTTTGGTCTATTTTACGTCCAGTCTGCCACTTTATACAGGAAGGATATTTTGGGTCATTTTTACGCCCGATCTTTTCTGGCTACATGAGAACATGGTATGTTTACGTGGCTTTCATGCTACACTTATCGAGGAACGTGTGTACGTGCTTTCCCTATTTTGTTGAAGTAGTGGGACACGTGTCATCATGCGTAGAGATCATAATTCTACATGGGACACGTGTTGTCATGCGTAGAGGATGAATTTTATCATGAGTGACAATTACTTGTACAGAGACCAAACATTGTTGCTTTTTACGCACAGAGGTCTAGTCTATAAATAGACTTATTTTTTTTATAAAAAAATCATCAAGAGATCAAAAGAGATACAAGAGAGGAGATTCTGAGAAAACTCATACTTTCAGAGTGATATTCCCAGAAGCATTTTTTCAACTTTTTTCAAGAACATGATGAAGCAAAGCAGAAAAGCATTCGACTGTGCCATCAGTCCCGTTGCTCGATACCTTTCTGGTGACTTAGTTCTTCCAATTGTTCGTCTTCTTCAAGCAGTTTTTCTTCATCATTATCGTATGGTCTAAGGAACAAAGTGATCGCTCTCAGATCAGATTTCCATAGCAATACTTTCCAGAACAATTTATACTTTCGTACTTTTTTTAGTTTTCTTTTAAAAGCCAATTTTAGGTATTTTTTTAAGTGAATCAAAATGGCAACTCTGCTGGGGACGACCTTCTCCTCTGACGAGAAGACAATTGCACAATATTATGGTGTGTCGGTCGGATCGACAAAGAAGACTCTGGTTGTTCACTTCGACCAGATTGCTTACGAAGAAATGCTCTGAACTGGGGGCAGTACTCGCTGCTCCAATGTTCAGAAATCGCAGAAGGCACAAAATGTTTGGATTCCTAAGTCCAAAGCATCCTCGGATCTCCCTGCTGTCTCTGAAGGTAAAGGAATCCTTCCTACTTCTATTGTGGAGGCTTCCGTCTGTGACCAGGCAGTCTCTACATCAGTGATACACCCTGGGCATAAAAATTAGTCTCCAGTCGGTGACGTGGTAGACTCTCAAGTTTTACGCTCTGCGCATAAAAATCACGTTTTACGCACTGTGCGTAAAAATCAAGTTTTACGCTCTGCACGTAAAAACCAGTCTCTCGTCTGTGGCGTGGTAGACACTCAAACTTTATGCTCTATGCGTAAAATAAAATCTTCCATCTGTGACATGGCATATACTCATGTTTTGTGCTCTACGCGTAAAGGTAAATCTCCTGTCGGTGATAGCGTAGATAAAGTTCACAATGATGCCTTTGCATCTAAAGTGAACTTGCCTGCACGTATGCAGCGTAAAAACAAGAATTCTATTGTTGGTAAAACTTCAGTTTTTTACCAACAACCTTCTTACACTAATTTACGCGAGGTGCCAAACCTTTATACTACGCGTAATGCTGATGGAGTCCTTTGTGCACAAAAATCTCAGGATTTACGCACGCAACTCCAGGCGCATAAAAATACCCAGCTTGGTTCTGCTAATACAGCCAGTAATCTTCTTTATACACAAGGGACTAAACGATTCTCTGTCCCAAATATAATAAAGAAGACTACTTCTTCCACTCCTTCTGATTTAAGCGAGTTGCTTATACAAAAGCGTAAAGACAAAAAATCTCCTGTGACACTCCCCAAAAACAATCATCATTATGAGTGTCACCAGATTGTAATCAAATATTGCTGTTCGACATCTAAACGGTCAGTTTTTCACCGATTAAGCTACAATATGCCTCAGCAATCAGTTGATGACCAAGAACAAGAGTTGTCATATGCATCAGTCAATATGGCATCTCATACCAATAGAGGACGATGTCCAAGACGCAACTCGTCCCAGACTCCTGGTTAACAACAGTTCAATCGACTTCTTGATATCTTTGAAGGGGTATATCAGCATACCCTGTCAAGAAGTCAAAGACAGTTACAATCTTCAGATTCAGAAGCTGAGGGTACCCAGTCTTTGGAGTCCAAAACTGATAGTATTGATTCATACCTCTATACTAATCCCTCTGTATGTTCAATGGGGTTGAATCCTATGCTATCGGAGATGAACCGGAGAGGTCAACTGCTAATATAGAACAACGTCTCTCTGCAGTTGAGCAGTCGCTGAAGGACATGTTTATTATGATGCAAAGTATGCATCAAATAATAATGACTCAGCAAACTGCTCAACCAGCAGTAGTAGCACCGGTGCAGGTAGCAACACAAATTCAAGATAGTCAAGGGGTTGATGTACCTTTGAATAATCTTAGTCAAGAGCTTGTTGTCAATCAAAATTCTGCATCTCCAGATCCTATCATTCCAGAAGATGTACCACCTTCGGTTGGGGTTACGGTACATCCAGTAACTATTCAATCAAATATGCTTCCTCAAAATAGTAAAGATATTCAAGCTGTACGTGAGCTAAAAGAACAGTTTGAAGTTCTGAAGCACAAGGATCAACTCCAGAGGCTAGGGATAAAGCAACCTTATCCTCCTCATTGGAATGATGTACCCTTTTCTCCAAAATTAAAGCCACAATCGATGGTGTTATTTGATGGAAAGGCCTCTCCTAGTTAATATATTAATTATTTTGATATTATGACTGTGCATCTGCAGAAGAATGATGCTCTTCTCACCTGAGTTTTCATCGGTTGTTTGATGGGTTCAGCTTTTGACTGGTATCGCAGTCTACCCGATAATTGTATATCATCTTTTGACGAATTTAAAGTAATATTTTTCTCCCGCTTCTATGAGGGAGGAATGGACATGAATATGTCCTCCCTAATAGAAATTAAACAAAAGGAGAAGAAATATACTCGGATGTTCATCGAACGTTTTTGACAGACAACTTTAAAAATGCCTCCAGGTATGCCAGATTCAACATTGATTGATACATGCAAAATTAATCTGCGACCAACTATTGTTGTCTTTACGGGCTCTCAATTCACAGATTGGGCCTCGTTCATTATAGCAGCAGTTTCAGTCGAGACCAATGGTAGATTGGCTCGTGAACACGAAATGATCTTTGCCTCAAAGGACAAAGGAAAAAAAGGCTCTTCTAATAATAATTCTGGCAATCGCAATGGGAAAGGGAAGGAAACCCTAGTGGTTAATCTTTCAAAATCCAAAACGATGCCAAATAATACAGAGTCTTCTAAACCAAAGGAAGAATACTCTTTTGATGACAGTGATATCCCAGAGAGATTCCAATATCTTGTAAAGAGTGGAAAACTCCAGATTCCAGAGCCAAAAAGGCCTAATGAGGCGAATCTGACTGACAATCCCAAATATTATATCTATCATACATACATAAATCATCTTACCAAGGCTTGCTACGTCTTAAAGAAGAAAATTCAAGAGTTGATAAATGCTAATGCCATCGCCTTAACTAATGATGAGCATAAAGTTACAACTAATATGATTTCTCTTCAATTCAGAGGTATTCCTCCACAGCAAGTTCCAGATGGAATTGTCCCAATTTCTAAGGCAACTATGAAGATTGTGAATCTTCCGTCTGAACGAGAGCAAAAAGAAGGATTGTTGCCTCTCACATTAAAAAAATTGTGAAATCATGTGGGTACATCCTGACTTAGTACCTGAAATGGAAGATGAAGGTAAAACTTTAAAATCTAAGAAAGGTCAAAAAGTCAGAACCTGTAACATGACTTCTCATGTTGTTATTCAAGATCATGATGATTTGGATCATCTTTGGGATGACATTCCTTTGGAGGATAGACTGAGGGGTTTGAATATATGCCCTCCATGTTTGGCTCCTCCTACCAAACTCAAACTTACTCATCAGCAGTGGATAGCTATGAATAGTGTCCCCTTATACAGGGGACAACAAGTCTTTACTGCTTATGAGAAAGCACCTGTAGGGATTTTTCCTCCTATTCTGAATCCTCCTTCTCCTGTGGCTACACAGGTCTCTATTCCTTCTTCCTCTGCTGAGTTATCTATTGAAATTCTTCTACCTATACACATGTATAGTCAACAATCAGTCCATCTCATAAAAAAGATGGGCTATGACCTTCAAAAGGCAGAAGGTTTAAACTATGATAAAGAAATGTGACTTCCTTTACAACTTCAAAGTCAAAAATCCACTGTGGGATTGGGATTTGAAGTCCCTCATAAAAATCCTCGCAAGAAGAAGACTAAGGGAAAGAAGAACAAAACCTGTAATATGGTACTTCATTCTCCTAAGTCTGAAGAAGAAACCTTTGCTGGTACGAGATCTGGTAAAGAGTACTACAAAGATTATGAGGGATCTTCCAAAGAAGCGGAGGACATTGCTGAAACACTACCAGCTCAACCATCTCCTACCGAAGCAAGACCTTCTAAACCATCTGTGATTAAGAAAGGAAAACAAAAAGCAGTATGCTTTGACGTCCCATTGAAGTCTGCTTCAAATCAAGGGATGGTGATGAAGCCCTACAAATTTGATATTGTAGCCCAGTTAACTAATACTCCGGCTAGACTCTCTATCTTTGAGTTGCTTCACATTTCTAAAGAAAGCTGCGAAACTTTGAGTGAAGCTTCGCTATAAGCTGATTCATGCTTAGCTCAACTCAAGAGTCCTGATAATATACCATTGTCGTGTCCACAATGTCATAGTGTGATGGAAGCAATTCCTAATATTACCTTCACACAAGAAGATATGCTGTTGAAGCATAATAAGCACGACAGGCCTCTGTGCTACATAGGGTATATTGAATCTACTGGAATTGACAGGATTTACATTGATCCTGTGTCTTCTATTAGCATTATTCTTCAGAGTATGCTACAACCCTTGAGGATTCCTACTAGCGATTTGACTTACACTAGTACAACAATAGTTGGTTTCAACTCTGGAAAGAGTAAACCACTAGGAAAGATTCGTCTGAAGATTCAAATTGGTGATCTTCGAACTATAACGACCTTTTATGTTATCAGCTCAGATATATCTTACAACATCCTCCTTGGAAGACCGTGGATACATGAGCATAACATTGTACCTTCAACTCTCCACCAATGCTTCAAGTACGTAGATTCTCAAGGGATTGTGAAAATCGAATTTGCAGATATCAATCCTTTTAAGGGTTGAAGTCTATTCCTCTGACTCAATAATCTACAAACAGGAGCAGGTGAAAGAAATATTTGACATGGCTGAAGATCGGTCGCCTGTAGAAGATCAATCTGTCAACGAAGATCCTTCAGAAGATCAACCTTTGAAGGTTAAAGTCAAAGGACGAATTCAACCCCAACCAATTAAAGATCAACCTCTGATGATCAAGGTTAAAGGAAGAACTCGAGTTTCGTCTGAGGAATCTGTGAAAATTCCAGTCAAGAGCCAAGTTCAACCCCTTGATGATCAAGTTCAAGGGACATACTTCTCGTACGAATGATCCAGAACCACCATGGATTATCAACCTTGACAACCCTACACAGGAGACGGATGACGTTCCGTTAGTGATCAATCTAAAGTGTAATAGTCAATTTGTAAATGATGTAAATATTGATCATTCTGTACTTTCTAATATCAATGAAGATTTCCTTTTGGAGTATATGGCTGTTAAATTTATTGAAAGAATGACTTTATCTTCTGATGATCAAAGTCATCAAATAAAAATGACATAAATACAGAGAAAACCTTATACATTGACCATAAGAAAAATTCCTTTCCTCATCATGTCGATGTTGGACTTTATGCTCAATGGTTCTTAACATCTTCTCCATATTTTCTTTCCGTAGCCTCATCATCACAAGCTTGTGTAACCTATAGACGTCACGAAGAATCTTATTTCGTGATTCCGTCTGATAAGAAAAACAAGTACCAAATTGTGTTTGGTCGGGCTAGAAATATCCTTGTTATTTAGACAGATGATCTTAGAGATAAAGATAAAGGAAGAATCCGAATTGACAAATATAGTCAACAATCTCTCAAGATTATCCAGAATATGGGATATGATTTGAAGACTATGCAAGGTCTCAATCAAGGTAAAGGTAGACGGTTACCATTATGTGGTGATCCATTTTACCAGAAAACTCGGTATGGGTTGGGATACGATTCGTCCCACATGTTTAATGAAGATATACAAGAAGAATTTTCTTCCAGTTCTTCACAATCGTCAGGTTCGAAAGAAATCCAATTCATCGAATCAGATACATCCTACATGTACAAAGAAGATATGGAAGAAGAATGTTCTTCCAGATTTTTACAATCCTCATATTCTGGAGGAGATTATTATAATGAATCTGAGTGTGTATTCTCAGTTAACATGGTTTAAACTAATGGTGAATCTGAGCCATTTAAAAATGACCCTTGGGCACAACAAATAGACACTCAGTGGGAGCTTCAATTTGAACATCGACAACCATCTACAGAAGATAAAATCGTCCAGATTGACGTCGGAGACGGAACAACTTCCAAGCCGATATTCAACAGTAAAAACCTTTCTGAAGATGAAAAAGAAGAGTTGATACAGCTGATTAAAGAATATATTGATATCTTTGCATGGAGTTATGAGGATATGCCGGGTCTAGATCCTAAAGTAGCTACTCATAAACTCAATATTCTTCCTAATGTCAAGCCTGTAAAACAACAGCAGCGGTATTTTTGACCAGATATGATGGATGCAATTGAACCAGAAGTCAAAAAGCAGATCACATGAGGCTTTGTTCGTGAAGAAGAACACCCAGACTGGGTTGCCAACATTGTTTCTGTTTTGAAGAAGAATGGAAAAGTCCGAGTTTGCATAGATTTTCGAGATCTTAATACAGCTTGTCCAAAAGACGAATTTCCACTTTCGATTACCGATGTCATGTTAGAGAATACATGTGGTTTTGAACGCATGTCTTTCATGGACGAATTTTTAGGATATAATCAAATTAAGATGCATCAAGGAGATGAAAAGCATACCGCTTTCCTTGCATCCCTTGGAGTTTACTGCTATACGGTTATGTCGTTTGGTCTGAAAATTGTCGGTGCTACGTATCAACGGGCCATGAGCAGCATCTTTCAAGAACATCTACGAAAAATAGTTGAGTGTTATATAGATGATATTGCTGTTAAAAGTCGATCAAAAGATGATCATGTTCAAGACTTGAAGAAAGTATTTGAGTTGATGCGTCAACATCAATTGAAAATGAATCCTACTAAGTCTTTTTTAGGGATTTCCAGTGGCAAGTTTTTGGGATTTGTCATCACTTCACAGGGTATCCATGTTGATCCTGACAAAATCAAAGCAATTCTTGAAATGCGTTCTCCACGCAATCTAAAAGAACTACGTGGCTGTTTGCAAAAATAAAAGTGTAGAACTTTATTGATACAAACTTTGTAAAAGATTACAATTTGAATTCTGGAAAAGTACAACTGTAGGAATCCAATCTAGAAGACGATTGCTTTATCCCTTGGACGATGTGAACTTTGAAGACGATAGCCTCTGAAGTTGAAGACAACTCTGGAATTGAAGGCAAAAGACCTCAGAAATTGAAGGCAAAAGCCTCGAAAGAATACAGCAGCACTTGGGCAAGAACTCCTGGACTCTCTGAACTTTAATGTCTGGTCTCTCTATGATCTGATCTCTGATCTCTGATCCCCCTTGAATGGAGACTTGAAACTCTATTTATAGAGTTCTAAAAATAATAACTAACTTTTATTTATTCTGGACTGCACATGATGGATTATACAGCAATTGGATTGCACAACAGTAGACTACGCAGGCAGTTGCTGGATCATGGGCCAACTGTCTTGGACACATGGCATCATTTGATTGAAATATACATGATCGTGTATAGACGGTTGCCACGTAATAAACAAATGATGGCATGAATGCCACGTGCATTTTGTCATTTATGTTGATAGAACGTGCAACCTGAATTGCGCTAACTTTTGATTGCGTAAACATGGACTGCGCAGGAATGGATTGCGCCAACATGGATTGCGCTGCCAGTTGTCCTCGAGCGCCGTGCTGCACGATTAAATGAATGGTCGCCTCGTTCTCCGTGCTGTCAGCTATCAGAAGATTTAATTTGTGTCAGGTAATGATGATGATCTGCCACGTCAGCCTGCGCGCTTGGTAGTGTGCGCAATCTAGTATGCGCAATCTGTATACTGCGCAATCTGATGTCTGCGCAGTTTATTTGAAAGATTCATTTCTTGATCTTCATGACTTTGTTGATGTGTACAACTTGATTTTTTAGGACCTACAAGACCCCCTTCAAAGTTTTCGAAAGTTGAACTTATTCAAAATTTTGAAATACTTTGAATTTTGAAATTGCAATCCATTTGCGCATGAAATGAGCTGTCTGCGCAATCTGAGGGATTAGCCCCATTTTCAGGCACAATCTAAGGCGGCCGTTTCGTTTTCAAAAAAAAACTATAAATAGTCCTCTTCACACTTCGAAGTATTCTTTACTTTGCTTTCTTCGTGCATTTGAGAGAGAAATTCCGAACCCTTTCTTCCTTTCTTCTCCGACGATCTCCATGGCGCCTAGAAGTTCCTCCGCCACTGCCAAGGGTAAAGCCCCTGTCGAGACTTCGGCTAGGGTTGCACGACGTGCTTCTGGTCACGAAACTGTTCATCCCGCGCTGCAAGATAGATAACCAAATAAAAACTCTTTTTAGGGTTTTGATCTCACTGTTCTTTCAGAATCCATCTCTTTTTAGAGATGTGATCATATTGCACCACCCTTTTTAGGGTTCTGGTTGCACAAATCAGTTCGTTCTTCATTTTTATGAAGGACGACATTCTGCGCAATCGGTTGAACTGCGCTGGCAAAAGTCAGCACAATTTGCTGATTTGCGCGAGACTATCAGCGCAAACTGATGACTATTTTTTTGCGCAGTCTGATTATTGCGCAATCTGATTTTGTGCAATTTGATGTTGCGCAATCTGATGTTTGCGCAAACTGAATCTTTGACTTGACTTATAATAAATTTTTTTGTTTTCTCTGTCTGATGCAGTTAATACCAGTAAAGATCCCGGATATGAGGACTTTGTAGGAACTCTTTCAGAGTCAGAATACAAAGAGGACCTTTCTCATGTACATTATCCTCAATATGATCTGCCATCTTCCCGTCAGGCTATTTTGATAGCCCAAGATAATGAGACACTGCTATGTTTGATGATGGACAACCTCTAGAGTCAGCAGACGCTGTCATTCACAAGAAGCCATTATTTCTGTTCGGCGAAGCTTTTGAGAAAAGTTCTCAACCGAGACCAATGATGGAAGAAAGGATTGTCTATCAGACGGATAGGTCATTCTCGATACCAGATGTTTTTCGCTGCCTCCCCTTATCCCGGTATGCTCATGCGAGCTATCCGAGGAAGATGGAATGGAACCTTACACCTTTCCAAGATGCCCGTCCAGGAAGGATTTTTGTGAAGAAGGGGCTGAACAAGAAGGACATGTTCTACAGTTCCTCAGAACGGTACAGTGTCTTGTTAATAGGTTTGAAACCCGGTTGTATTCCGCTGGAGAATTCTTCCTTGTTATTTCCCATCAGAACTCCAATATTCGCAAACGAGTTTACGAAGGTCGAAGGAAGGTATCCTGAGCAGGACATCAGATTAACTGGATTGGTGAATCCAGATTTTAAGAGATGGAACTGCATAGCAAACTGGATTCTGACCAAGTTTGAAAACAAACTTCAGCCAATCAACTTGTACCAAGCAGTGCATGCCACTGTTTATGGTTTTGCCCCTAACCCGCATCTGTTCTTGGCTCTAGCAGAAAGGTACAATTACAGAACAGGGACTTTCATGACTCCTGGCGGAGAAATCGGGTTTGTACTTCATGAGATGCAGTACATCTCTTACTTGCCAATGGGAGATACCCCATATGAAGAATTTGTCCCAACCAATGATGAGTTGGACAGACTTCGAAAAGAGAACGCAGAAATGGTAGCAGTCTTCGAAGAATTGCTATGTCATTATAAAATCTATTCTTTGTTCTACAAAAGTGCTACATCAAATACCTGCTATTCCTCAAAATGGTTGCCTTATCTGTTCCTTAACCACATTAAAGAAACAAAGACCAAGGAACATGATAGATGCTATCCTGACTTCTTTAAACCACTGAGCAGCAGTGACGTGGTGAAACTGATGGAGGAAAGTGGGGATTTGGATGAAGAGATGAAGGATGATCATCAATGTCCTCCTTTGAAGAAAGGAGATACTCTCGAGAGTTATTTGAGAGTAGGATATAGATTTGTGTCAAAAGAAGCCCAATTAGCAGGGTTTCTGACATATTGGCTCCGTCGGTTTGTAGTCCCAGGATCGAGTGCCGTAGACCGCTTCCATCACGGTGTTCTTTTTGTCGCCGTTAGATTAGTCTTCGGCTATAAGATGGATCTTTTGTCAGCGATGACTTGTAAGTTGAATGCCGGTCTTCGTCTGTACGTCGATCTGATGCTGAAAGCTAAGGGTGAAAAAGAATTTCCTCGGTTGGAATTGTCGTATATATATCTATTTGGGTGGTTGCTCCTTCACCATCCTACTTTGATGGACCCCGGCATGGGACCGGTCGACGACAGCTTTTTGCGGAGATACTCTCATAGTAAGTGAAAATATACTACTCTGAGAGATTGTAGATATGCTCTGAACCTGAGCAAAGGATGGAACTTTTGTTGCACTCCTCCTCCTGCTGGATATGAACAAATGCCGACAAATATAATTGACTCGAAGATGCAACCTTTGAGCCGTGCAGCTTTTGAGTGGTTGAAGACAATTCGACCGTCCCATTTGGTGTATCGGTTTGAAGAAGAATGTTACTTAGAGCCATATCTCCCCAGTCGATTTGCTCGACAGTTCGGGTACAACCAATTCCATGTGGGGAATGCTATCACCTGCCTTCAAGGAAAGGGTTTCTTGATAGATGGGGCCCGAGCTTGGGCTTATTATAATGCTCGAGATACGAAAGTAACATTCTCGATGCCAGTAAATAGCAATTATGGCCCTCGGATGCTATTTACATACTCAGTATTCTATACATCTTCGAACACCTTTGCTGAGAATTTCAATCTCGCGGATAGCTTCGCGTCTTCAACAAGATTGAAGAGGGGAGGAGTCGTCATGTCGCTCATAGGAAATGATGAGGTGCATGAGCCAGTAGATGCACCCTTGGAAGCTTCAAGGGACGTTATGTTCCCTCAAGAGGTTAACGTGCCACTACGTATCTCTTTGAAGGTGGCTAAATCTCCAGCCAAGAAGAGGAGAAGAGAGGAGCCTCCTGCTCCGGCAGCAAAGAAGAAACTGATCTTAGATCATTCTTCTGAAAAGATTACCACTAGATCTCAATCTCGGCAGCTGGCCGAGACAATTCAGCAAGAAGAGGCTACCACACCGACCTCTGTTCAAAGACAAGTCGAGACTGTAAACATAGAGAGCCCTGAGAGGCCTCTGAAAAGAAAGAAGCTGGCCCAAAGAAGAAATCGAATGACCTCTCCTTCTAGACGAGCCCCGTCTTCAATAGTAGTGGATGCTGCGGCAGGATTTACTATGCCATCTCCCACTCCTATTTCAGAGTCTAGGAATAAAACTCCTAGTCCAGAACATAGGGAAGAGATTGAGTAGAGGGAAGATCCTCATCCGAGAACTGAGGCCGAAGAGCCCAGAGGAAATATCATGGAGGAAGAGCAAGATGTTGTACGATCTCTTTCACCTACTGCGGAGACGACTCAACTTCCTCCTACTCCTAGGACTCTCCGCGAAGAGGAAGATCGTGAAGTGATTGCGGCTCTAGAAGATTTCAACTATAGCCCGCTGGAAGACTCTTTTGACCAAGCTGCAACTTCCAGCGGGAATGCACCAGAAGAAGGTGAAGATGAGGAGAGCTCTTCGTCTGAGAATATTGATGAAGATATGCAAGATCCCGAAAGGGATGATGAAGTGCATATATCTCCTAATGCTGTCGATGATACCTTAGATCCTAAATAGGATGTTGAGGTAGAAGTATCTCCAGAAAAAGCAGCATATGAAGAAGCTTCGTAGGAAACTCCCGCCACTGGTCCTCAAGGTATAAAATGAAATTAGTAATCTTCTCTTAAATAGATTGATAGCTAATGTCTTTATTTGTATTTCCTGCAGATCTTGAGACTCCTCTAGCACCTCCGACGTGCACGGACATAGTGCCTATAACGACGGTGATTGTTAATAGCAGTCATCATTTATCCTGTAGTTCTGAAGCGGGCAGTAGCCAAGCTGTTATGGCCGAAGCTACTTCTGCTTGGCTAGAGTCTATTCCTGCAGATGATAGGCTCATTGCTGGATTCAACCATGGTAAGACAGTTTACATCTTTAATCTTCTTGGACAATAGCAAACAAAAGGCAAAATAACAATCTTTACTTTTGTAGAGGAACAATCAGGAGGGGCAACTAGCTCCACTTTGGCTCCTTTATTCAAAGCGCCCGCTGTCCAGATACGAGAGATTGAACATCCTGCGGCCTCTTCATCAACAGAAGTAGCTGCAACTCCTGGTGCTATAGCGATTAATAATCTTGTGATCCAATCATTTACCAGATGCTTTTTTGAATCTTTGGGACCTCTAGTAAATAGAATGATAGAAAAAGAGGATATTGATTTTTTTATGGTTAGGGGTCCAACCTCTCTCTTAGTAAGGGCTATCCGAGAACAAGGTGACGAGGCTCAGGCCACTTTCCTGGATCATATTTTGAATGAGTTAGAGATTTCCAACAGAAACTATAAAGAGCTCAACCTAGGAGACGTGGAGTCTCTAGTGCAGGCAGAATTCGAACAACTGGCTCAGGCAGCTGACATTGAAAGGGTCAATCTCCAGAACCTTTTGGAAGCTTTCTCTGCAAAGTTTGCTGAGTATCAGTCCAAGCTAGTATCAGCGACCTTGATGGTTGAGAGAAAAGAGCAAAGAGCTGCTGAGCTGAGGGCAGAGATTGCCCGTCTCCAGGAGGAATTAGAAAATGAAGTTACTGATCATCAACTTGCAACCCAATAATTCAATGCTCTGATTCAAGAAAGGGATGAGTACGTGGCAGCTCATAATGCTGAGATTACTCGCCGAATGGTGGCCATGCCTGCTTTCAATGAAGAAACCGGGATAGAAGAAGCCAGAAGGATAGTGATGTCATCTCGTGAAGAGCGACCACAGACTCTGAAACAACAAATTGCTAGTCTGATAACACCTCCACCTCATTAGAAAGAACTTTTTGTATCTTTGGTAGTACATGTGTTTTTTTGTAATGTCTCATATTTTGATTAATAAAAGACATTTTATTGTGGCTCCATTATTTGTTGCATATCTTGCTCAGATATAAATAATAGATATAGAAAATATATTCAGAGGTACAGGACATGATATATTTCTGAATTTTGTAGGAAAATAATTATATTCATTATATCTGCTCAGAGGTAATATGGACATGGCAGAATATATCGAATATTATTATTTTAATAGATAACTTAATCAAGGATGATAAGTTACTGATGTGAATGATTAAATTAACGAAAATGAATCATCAAAATAAACGGATAAACCGTCTGATGCTGATGAACGAATAAACCGTCAAGTGATAATGACTGAACGGGCGAACTGTCAGATGGATGTGAATAAACGAATGAACCGTCTGATAAACGGATGAACCATCAGATGAATGGATGAACCGTCAGATAAACGGATGAACCGTCAGATGAATGTGAATGAACGGATGAACCGTCTGATGAATGGATGAACCGTCAGATGAACGGATGAACCGTCGGATGAATGTGTCGCTTTGTTATTTGGAGAATCTCTGCCTATAAATAGAACAGAAATTTAGCAGAAAGGAGCACTTCCACTTTTCTAACATAAAAATGTCGTCTGGAGATGCACCCAAGAAGACTGAACTCGCCCGGAAGGTTGAAGAAGGCATTGAAGAACGTCAGGCCGAACTGGTTCAGCCAAAGCAGACAGAGGCAGGCGAAGGTTCGTCTGTACCAAAACCATCGCGAGATATTCTGGACTTCCTGCTTGAACCAGAAAAGACTGAAGAAGAAGAGGCCATGAGGCTGGCTGCTTCCAAGTTCCTCGTGGGCTCCAGCAAGGAGGTTCTCGGCTCTTTTGCTGACCGTGTCTTTGAGAAGGACGGCAGTGGTCTGCGTCCCAATGTTAAGAAGGATGATAGTGATCTCCCTCAATATCATGTACTATCATTCATGATGAAATAAAATTTTATTTATGAACTTAGATTTGTCTGATGATTTACAAGCATTTACATTTATACATAGTACTATTTAAGGAACTTGCCAATGATAGGCTTCATTGCAATTCGACCGTCGAGCTCTGAGAGTTGATAGGCCCTATTTGAGAAGACTTTGCTTACAACATAGGGACCTTCCCACATCGCATCGAATTTGCCTTTGCTCATGCTTATGTGAGTCATAGTCATAGGACGTCTGACTGTTAGAACAAGTTCTTCTTGTTGAAAGGCTCTAACTTTAACTTTGTGGTTGAAAGTCTTCGAGGTGCGGGCTTGATATAACTCAATATGTTGCTGAGCCATTAACCGCTTCTCGTCGAGTGCCTCCAATTCTTGAAGTCGAAAAAGATCATTATTCTCTTTAGTGAGCTCATTAGCAATGACAATCCTTAAAATAGGGATTTGAAGTTCCAGAGGAAGAACTGCTTCACAGCCATACACCAAAGAAAAAGGTGTAAAGCCTGTAGGGTTGCGGACCGTAGTTCGGTAGGCCCATAGACATTCGCCAAGCTTTTCACTCCAATTCCGTTTGTTAGTGGATACAAACTTTTTGAGGAGCTTGATAATAGTTTTGTTGAAAGCTTTAGCTAATCCATTAGCAGCAGGATTGTAGGCTGTCGAAGCGACATTGTCAATTCGGTGATCATCACAAAATCTTGTGAATTTTTGGCTGATGAATTGTGGTCCGTTGTCATGGATGATTCGTCGAGGTACACCAAATCGATAGATGACATGGTGTTTGATGAAGTTAATGACACTGCTGGTCTTGACTTCAGCTAAAGGTATATCTTCAGCCCACTTAGAGAAGTAGTCGGTTATTGCTAGTATGAACCGATGTCCTCTGGAAGAATAAGGATTAATAGGACCTATAATGTCCATGCCCCAAGCTTCGAAAGGCCAAGAAGCGGCAGTCGGATGTAGAAATTTCTACGGTTGATGAATAAAATCTGCATGAATTTGACAGGCTCGGCATTTCCTTGCATATTCAATGGCATCTGATACCATAGAGGGCCAGTAGTAACCCATACGTCGGATACGATCCTGTAGTTTAGAACCGAGTTGATGTGCTCCGCAGACACCGTCGTAAGCTTCACGTAACACCTATTTTGCTTTATCACCAGCTAGACAGCGTAGAAGGAGACCATCATAAGTCCATCGATAGAGAGTCTTAGTGGTTTGGTTGTAGTAGAATCGTAAAGATCGTCGTCGAATACTTGTAGCCTCCTTAGGATCTTCGGGGAGTATGTCGTGAACCACGAAGTCGATGAAAGGAGTTCTCCAATCTTTATTGATAACATTAATTTTAGCAAGATTACTGAACTTGATGTTACGATTGTTTTCGACACAAAACAATTCTCGATTAGAGATAACCACCACTTGTTGTCTTCTGATGGGAATGGCTAAGACTGCTACAAGATTGGCCAAAGCATCTGCCTCAGTATTGCATGCTCGGCGTACATATTCAATGAAAAAAACTTTGAATGATGTAGCCATGTTGATTGCTGCTTCAAAGTAAGGTACCATATCTTGATGGCGGACTTCATAAGTTCCTCTAACCTGGTTGACAACCAGCTTAGAGTCGCCGTAAACTTCGAAATATTCGATATTCAATTGCTTGGCTAATTGAAGACCGATGAGTAGAGCATTGTACTCTGCTACATTATTAGAACATAATTCATCTAGAGAGTAAGCTATTTGGATAGTTGATCCATCTGGAGAAACGAGAATAACTCCAACTCCAGCTACAATAGCACCATTGGGTCCGATTCTGGATGCTCCGTCAAAGAATAGACGCCAGGTTGGAAATTCTTCAGAGATCATGTTGACTTCCAACGTCTCGTCTGGAATTTCATCGTAAAGTTTGGACGTCTCTGGAACAGGATGAGCTGCTAAGAAATCCGCCAGTGCTTGACCTTTGACAGACTTTTGAGGAACATACACCATGTCATATTGGGCTAGAAGAATGGCCCATGTAGCCAGCCGAGAGTTGAGCGTGCTAGGCTTTTTCATCAATACCCGAAGAGGATTGACTCGGGATATGACATGAATGGTTTGACCAATGATGTAATGCCTTGTCTTTTGAACGGCGAACATAAGGGCTAGACATTCTTTTTCAACCGGACTATAACGGTGTTCAGCACCAATCATAGTACGACTGAGATAGTAGATGGCTTGTTCATGACCTTCTTTATTCTTTTGGGCGAGTAAAGCACCCAACGAATGGTCCATAGCACGGACGTACATTAAGAATGGAATACCTGAGATTGGTGGCACCAAGACTGGTGGGTTCATGAGATATCGTTTGATGTCGTTGAATGCTTGTTGACATTCTTCAGTCCAAATAAAAGATACACCCTTCTTCATTAGTTGAGTGAATGGTCTGCAGCGTCCAGAAAGTTTGAAATGAATCTCCTCATGTACGCAAGTCGACCTTGGAATCCTCGTAGCTCTTTTAGGTTATGTGGAGGACGTATCTCTTGAATGGCTTTGATCTTCTCGGGATCCACGTGTATACCCTTAGAGGTAATGACGAAGACGAGAAACTTGCCACTAGAGACACCCAAGAATGACTTGGTGGGATTCATCTTAAGCTGATATTGGCGCATGAGATTGAAGATTGTTCTCAAATCTTGGATATGATCTTTTTTCAGACGACTTTTAACAGCGATATCATCAACATAACATTCGATTATTTTACGAAGATGTTCTCTAAAAATGGTACTCATAGCCCATTGGTAAGTTGCACCAGCGTTCTTGAGACCAAATGGCATCACTGTGTAGCAATAGACTCCCCGAGGAGTGCGGAAAGATGTATATTTTCATCTTCGGGATTCATCTTGATCTGATTGTATCCAGAGAATCCATCCATAAAAGATATTCGCTCGAACCCACAGGTATTGTCAATCATGACGTCCGTAATAGGGAGAGGAAATTCATCGTTCGGACATGCTTCATTAAGATCCCGAAAATTAATACAGACTCGAACCTTACCGATTTTCTTCAGGACTGGAACAACGTTGGCTACCCAATCAGGATGTTGTTCTTCTCGAATAAAGCCACAAGCGATAAGCTTCTTGACTTCATCATCAATTGCGTCCATCATTTCAGACTTGAATCGTCGTTGCTGCTGTTTGACTGGTTTAGCATTAGGCAGAATATTCAGTTTATGAGTAGCAATTTTGGGATCTAAACCTGGCATGTCTTCATAACTCCAAGCAAAGACATCAAGGTATTCTTTAATGAGAAGAATCAACTCTTGCTTATCTACTTCTGGAAGATTCTTACTAATAATGATTGGACGAGGTGACCCGCTTTCTCCTATATCAACTTGAACTAGTTGATCTTCAGTAGGAGGTTCTCTTTGTTCAAATCGGAGTACCCACTGATTATCCATCTGTTGAGCCCAAGGATCTGTTTCAGGATTTTCTTCAACGTCCTCATCATAGCCTTCCGGAAGTTCAGCGCAGACCATATTAGAAGATACGATCACACGATGAACTTCACCAATGCTGGTGTCAGAATTCCATGACCTGGAATCAGAAGAGTTAGAACGTTCTTCACTATCAGAGTCGAAAACTGCTGGGGATAACATCAGAGGAGAAGCATATCCGAGACCTCTTTTGATCTTGCTGTAATACATATCAGATTTTCCTTTTGGAACAGTCGTACGAATAGGAGTTTGTCTACCCTTACCGTAGTTGAGGCCATTTTTAAAGTCATAACCTATCTTACGGATGATGTCTTTTGATTGTTGACTATAACGACGGAGTTGTAGATGTCCTGTATCGTTAAGCTTGCTATCATCCGTATAGCTGAATTGTTGTTATGGTCCTTTACTAAAAAGTATTGGACTTTCGCCTTTCTTTCGAGCAGGGACAATACGGTAAGAGTCATCTGGATCTTCAAATGAGACTTCTATTTGAAGAGATTGTACAACTCCCATTGTAAATGATTTGAAGCTATCTAACATATCCAAATATCATTTAGTATGATAAATAACATCAGTATACTGGAAAGTAGATGCTTTTTCATTAATTTGTACATCTGTATCTACAGCAAGACCTTTAGCCTTAGCAGGCTTGGTCAGATTAATTACAAGAGGGGGAAAGGAAGAACATGGAGGAGGCTTGTTACGACGGAGGTCGATGACAAGCGGCTCAGAGGAGGTGAGCTCCCTTTTTTCCTTGTTGTGAGTTAAATTAACAACAAGAGGCTCAGAAGAAGTCAGCTGCTTTTTGTCCTTGTTACGACGTAATCGATAACAAGTGGCTCAGAAGAGGTGAGCTCCCTTTTATCTTGATCGCCATCAACCGGTTTCTTCTGAATTGGCAAGTGAATAGCCAGTGGTTTAGAGGACTGAGGATGGGAAATACGCCCTTTGACAGGTATAATAAGAGTGTCTTTGGGCACTGCTTCTTGGTCTTCTTCAGTATCCATGGCCAATACCACTTTCATAAATTCTTCCTTATACATACGAGCATCGTTGCAATACGCTTCGACGCCCTTGAAAGGATAAAGGTCTGCAACTTCTTTGTGAACTTCTCTTTTGCCATCGACATATTTAAAGCATTGATGAAGAGTTGATGGAATAATGTTATGTTCATGGAGGAAGGGTCTTCCCAGAAGAGCGTTGTAAGAACAACCATGATTGTCGATGATATAAAAGGTCACCTTTGTGCGAAGATTGCCTATTTAGAGTTTTAAGAGGATCTTGCTCAAGGGTTCACTCCTTCCTTGGTTGAATCCCAAGATAGTGGTGATTGTGCTTGAAAGACTATGCACTGGTATCTTCAATGCATCTAGCATTGTCTTTGGCATGATGCTGAGAGCAGACCCTAGATCTATCAGGATACGATCGACTTTCATCGAATCGACATACCCTGTATAGTAGAGAGGACGATCATGTCTATTATCCTCCAGTAGCATATCATCCTGAGTGAAAGTGATGTTTGGAATCAACTCCAGGACACTATGACATTGACAGCAATAGACTGGTTCTGATTCCGGCTTTTTGAGAAGAGTTAAACAAGTTTCAGCCTGCATCAGAGCTTCACTTAAAGTTTTTCGAGTCTCTTTGGAAAGGCGCAAGAGCTCGAAGATTGATAGCCTAGCCGGTGTATTGGCTAATTGAGCCAATATATCAAAGTTATACGGCTTTTCAAGTCCTGTAGGAGATGATTTCTTCAGGGGTTTATCAAAGCAGACTTATTGCTTGCCTTTGTCAGCAACCACCGGCTTGGAAGGAATAGGCACTACAACTGGTGAGGATGTGGAAGGAATCTCTTCACAGGAAGTAGATTGTACTGGAACAGGTTCAGAAGAAGAGGCAAGATCCTCTTGAGCTTCAGAATACTCCCTCAAATTAGCTTTCCCTGATCTGGTGCCTAACAGAATTTCTTTGTCAACTATGGGGTCAAAAGACACCATGTTGCAAGTCTTTGTCTTGCCTTTAGAACGACCTTTCTTCTTGGAAGAAGAGGGCACTTCGAACTCCGAAGCAAGATCGGGATGAATCCATATAATTTCGCCGTTATCAAGAGATAAAGGGACGAGACCTTCATTTGGTGGAAGAGGAAGATTCATAATCTCAAGAGTAGCTTTGGGAATAGGAATGACACCGTACTGTACCATCTGCGGAGGAAAGTCACCAAACTGGACTGAAATCATATTTGCAGTAACAGTCTTCTCATCTTGCTGCAGAGTGACGATACCAGCATTGACAAGCTCTTGAATTTTGCCTTTGAGCACGTAGCATGCTCGAGTAGGATGTCCAATGAACCTGTGGTAGACACAATATTTAGGATGATCTGCCTTACCGACTTCATCAGGTTTCTTTGGGTCTGGGAGCTGAATCTTGTTGCTTTTGAGTAAACATTCAAAGATGCTTACAGTGTCATTCTTGTCGAAGGAATATTCTACTTTCGGACGAGGTTTCCTCGGTGGAGGTGCAGAAGGAGTAGGAGTGGATATAGGCGGAGCCACATTGACAGCCAAAGATTCTTTATTCTTGTTCAGATTGATGTTCAAAGTCTTTTTTGCTTTGCGGTTGTTTTGGCGATTGCCACCACCTGATGTCTAGTGTTCATCTCGATCGGGGTTAGACATTTGTACCCCCAATTGCTTGAATTTCTCAGCACTCACTTCTGCAGCTTTGGCATTGACAATGAATGAAGGCCAATCTTGGAACTGGGTAGATCCTGTCCACATACTTATGATAGGCAAAAGATTTGCCTTACAAGTATCAATAGTGACAGCAGCTGGAGTTCCAGGAGGCATCTTCAAGGCTTCACGGCAGAACCGTTCGATGAAACTCTCAGCAGTTTCATTGTGTTTCTGTTTGATTTTGTTGAGAGCCGACATAGTCATGTCGTTGAATCCTTCATAGAACCGTTCCAGGAAGATTTGTTTGAGACCTGAGAAGGAAGTGATACAACCATCGGGCAAACTTCTGTACTAGTCATATGCTACGCCGGCTAAACAATCGACGAACACTCTGGTAAGATGAGCGTCATTTGGCTGGAGTTGAACGGTCATTACCTCAAAATGATTGATGAACTGACTAGGAGAAGTACTGCCATCGAACAAAGAGATCGTTGGGATCTTATACTTTGGTGGGAACGGGACTTCTTTCCATTCAACTGGATAAGGCTGCTTGATCCCTAATCTTTGCAAGTTGTCTTTCTCTTTGAAAGCTTCGAACTGGGTTCGCAAGAGTTTGATAGCTTCATTGGCGTCTTCAAACGACGAAGAAGGAGCAGGTTGAGTTAGAGTGGTTGGAGGAGGAACAACATTGTAAGCACTACCCTCAGCTCCTGACTGACTAGGTGTAGTTTGAACTTGTACTTGTACAGGAGGCATTTGAGGAGACACTACCCCCAACCCAGTATTAGCAGGTACTAAAGATGCTATGATCTCTGGATTTACAGCAGTAGGTACAGTCGGTGGTGTGACAGGTTGTGCCACTATGATAGAATGCATACTAGCAACTATTTCAGCCATGGTTTTTAGGTTGTCTTCTAGTGCAGCGATTCGTTGTTCTTGATTTGTAGAAGTTGAAGCATCTGGATGTTCATTCACAACATAAGCTGTCACTTCTCTTGGTACAGTGGAATATACTGTCTGTTCAGAGCTTTCGCTGTATGCATCATAGTCGGAGAAAGAGTCGTCTCCTGACTGAGAAGTAGGAAGATAACCTGAAGGGTTTTGAGGAAGATTCTTTTGACCGATTATATCTCGGCTTCGAGAACGGGTATGTCGAAACACTCCTTCAGAAGATTCTTGGAGTAATTTTAAATACCGTTGACTTGGTTTACGAGGTTTGCCATGCTTAGAGCACCTTCTACCCCCAGTGTCTCGGGAAGTCATGTTGATAGAAGCATGCAAGACTTCATCTTCTTCTGACATAGCTTCAGATTTAACAAAAGTCAGACGATCGAAGACAGATCATTTTGTTGTTTGACAACAACATTGGATGATGACTTTGTGGTTGCAATAATGATCAGATGGTTGAACTGAAGGTGTTGAAACATTATCTCATTTTTGTCTGAGATGTTCTCGGAGATCGGGAACAACAGCAGGATGAGAAAAACTCATAGGGATCTGTTCTTTGATAATGTTCGGAACATGATTTCGATTCTTTAAATGTTTAGTCCCTTGAAGATACAGGGAAGTGCTAACTTCATTGGCATAAGTGTCAGGATTTTTAACCCTGGAAATTTGTTTTTGATGATGTTTGGTCTTCGGCATTGGCTGTTTGCGTTTCACCGAAGTGGGTCTGTTAAGATAAGTTTTAAGATCAGCAAATTTACCCCCAGGGGTTTCTGTTTGAGACAGCAGCAGTTTTCCCTGTCTGGAACGGGAAATCTTGAGAGTTGGGAGGTCCTGGAATTCTGCTACCGGGGTAGACAGAATACCTCTTTGGTCAGTACAAGTTCTCTTGTCATAAAGGAAAGAAGAATCCTTATTTGAAAGAGTTCTAGTACTGATTGGTGCCGAGGCACGTTCAGATTGATCTTCTTCGGTAAAAACTGAAGAAGATTGAGAAAAGACCAAAGGGCCTTTTCCTTTGTTTTGTGAAAAAGGATTAGCTAAAGAGCGTTTCCCTCTATTGTCAAGTCATAGGACAAGAAAGTTTGAGAAAAGACCAACGGGCCTTTTCCTTTGTTTTGAAGAGGAAGAGGAATAGCCAAAGGACTACCCCCAGTAGATTGGTCAGGAGCAACAGGGTGTTTGAGAAGAGGAGCAGAGCCTTTTCCCTTGTTATAGGAAGAAGAGAGTTTAGCCAAAAGGCTGTCACTCTTGGATTGCGCAGGAGCAGTTTGCGCATGAATGGATAGCGTACTGGTTTTGGCCACAGAAACTGTGGTTTGCGTATCAGGAGTTCTTGCTATAGAGTACTTAGGGTGGACTCTGGATGCTGGAGCATTGGACTGCGCAGACAGATTGGCAGCCAATTACGCCAGGGGCATAGGAGTCTTGTACTTGGCTAAGGCAACATATAAAGTCTTCTGTGTACTGGCAATAGTAGATTGTGCAGCAGTAGCAGAGACAGATTGTGCAGCAGGCTTGATGACAGAAGCTTTGGACTGCGCAGCAGTCTTGCTGGAAGACTGCGCAGAAGTCTTGCTGGCAGCATCAATAGACTGTGCAGCAGTCTTTGGGACCCACACTGGGCGCACTTTGCTTGTGGCAGAAGTGGTTGCAGTACGAGGAGTGGTCTTGGAGTTAATCATAGCCTCGTAGGCTGTCTGGTTGATCTTCACAACCAGTGTCTTATGCGTCTTTTCGATAGACGCTACGTCACATTGAGTTGTCACTTCCTCATCGGAGGAGAAAGTCGTCCCCAGCAGAGTCGCCATTTTGTTTGCAAAAACAAAAGTGTAGAATATTATTGATACAAACTTTGTAAAAGATTACAATTTGAATTCTGGGAAAGTACAACTGTAGGAATCCAATCTAGAAGACGATTGCTTTATCCCTTGGACGATGTGAACTTTGAAGACGATAGCCTCTGAAGTTGAAGACAACTCTGGAATTGAAGGCAAAAAGCCTCGGAAATTGAAGGCAAAAGCCTCGAAAGAATGCAGCAGCACTTGGGCAAGAACTCCTGGACTCTCTAAACTTTAAAGTCTGGTCTCTCTATGATCTGATCTCTGATCCTCCTTGAATGGAGACTTGAAACTCTATTTATAGAGTTCTAAAAAAATTAACTAACTTTTAGTTATTCTGGACTGCGCATGATGGATAGCACAGTAATTGGATTGTGCAACAGTAGACTGCACAGGCAGTTGCTGGATCATGGGCCAACTGTCTTGGACACATGGCATCATTTGATTGAAATACGCATGATCGTGTATAGACGGTTGCCATGTAATGAACAAATGATGGCATGAATGCCACGTGCATTTTGTCATTTATGTTGATAGAACGCGCAACCAGAATTGTGCTGACTTTGGATTACGCAGACTTGGACTGCACAGGAATGGATTGTGCCAACATAGATTGCGCTGCCAGCTGTCCTCGAGCGTCGTGCTGCACGATTAAACGAATGGTCGCCTCGTTCTCCGCGCTGTCAGCTGTCAGAAGATTTGATTTGTGTCAGGTAATGATGATGATCTGCCACGACAGCCTACGCGCTTGTTAGTGTGCGCAATCTAGTATGCGCAATCTGTATACTACGCAATCTGATGTCTGTGCAGTTTATTTGAAAGATTCATTTCTTGATCTTCATGACTTTGTTGATGTGTGTAACTTGATTTTTTAGGACCTACAGTGGCTTCCAAGGTCGCATTGCTTATATCTGGAGATTTATATCTAATCTTTCTGGGAGATGCCAACCTTTCTCTCGTCTATTAAAGAAAGGTGTATTATTTGTTTGGGATGAAGCATGTCAAAAAGCCTTTAATGACATCAAGCAATACCTTACAAATCTACCTGTTTTGGTACCTCCAGTAGTGAGAAGACCATTTTTGCTTTATGTTAAAGCCTTGGATCATTCACTTGGTGCTCTTCTTGTACAGAAAAGTGACAAAGGTCATGAACAGGCAATTTATTATCTTAGTCGAATGATGGTTGGAGCTGAACACAGGTATACTCCTATGGAGAAAGAATATCTGGCCTTGGTTTTTGATGTTCAAGAGACACGACATTATGTGTCAGGACAGACTATTCATGTCATTTCCAGAATAAATCATATTCGGGTATTAATGAAAAAGTCGAGCATTCTTAACTCCAGATTAGCCACCTGGGCGATGTTGCTTACTCCTTATGACATGGTCTATATACCTCAAAAATCAGTGAAGGGTCAAGCATTAGCTGATTTCTTAGCATCTCACCCTATACCTGAAACATCTAAGCTTTATGAGGACATTCCAGATGAAGTCATGGATTGCAACATGACTTTGAAGGATAACATTTGGCAACTATACTTTGATGGAGCATCACGGGTTGGACCTAAAGGCAATATTGTCTCCGGAGTAGGCATCGTCTTGGTCTCTCCTGATAAAATGGTCATATACCGTGCTTATTTTCTCAATGAGCCATGTTCCAATAATGTGGCAGAATATAATACTCTACTAATTGGTCTCCAAGTAGCAAAACTATTGGGCATTGACTTCCCAGAAGCTTATGGATATTCTCAACTGATTGTTAATCAAGTCAGAGGGGCATATGAAGTCAGAAATTCTGACCTCATTCCCTATCATCAAGTGGTAGTCAAACTAGTCCTTTCATTCATAGGATTCTTCATTAAATTCGTACCACGTTCTTAAAATTTGGAAGCTGATGCTCTTGCTAGCTTAGGTACAGATTTAGCTATTCCAATTCGAAAATAAAACACCAATACTTTGTTGGATCGAGACTTATTCTGTGTAAATAATAATTTGCATATCGAGCAAAGTCATACTACTGAATCAAGTTCTCAATAAAGGGATTGGACAAGTCCATTCATCGATTATGCGGTTCATAGGATTTTACCTGAAGATCCAAAAGAAGCTGCATCAATTAAGAGACGATCCTTTCGATTATACTATGATTCTTCTTTATATATGTTATATCGTCGTTCTTATGACGGACTTTTACTGCGTTGTCTCTCTGAGAGTGAAGCTAAGAAACACTCCGTGAAGCTCATGATGGAGTATGTGGTGCCCATCAACCGGGTCCAAAATTATAAAACCGTATTCGAAGAATGGGGTATTATTGGCCTTTCATGATAGCAGATGCCGTAGATTATGCCAGACGGTGTAAAGCATGTCAGATTCATGTTGATTTTATTCATCAGCCATCACAATTTTTACATCCTACAGCAGCTTCTTGGCCCTTTGAAGTTTGGGGCATGGATATTATTGGTCCGATTAACCCTCCTTCTGTTAAAGGACATCGGTTTATCTTGGCTATAACCGATTACATTTCTAAATGGGCAGAAACGGTTTCCCTTGTTGAAGTGAAAACATCTAATGTGGTCAGCTTCATCAAACACCATGTTATTTATCGTTTCGGGATTTTCCGAAGGATAATTCATGATAATGGACGATAATTTGCCAATCAGGCATTTTATCGATTCTACGATAAGAATCAGATTCAAAATCTAGCTTCTACGGCTTATAATCCAGCTGCTAATGGTTTGGCCGATGCTTTGAACATGACAATCATTAAACTTCTCAAAAAGTTTGCCTGACTGGAATAAGAAACTTGGAGAATATTTATGGGCTTACCGAACGACAGTCCGAACTCCTACTGGTTTTACACCATTCTCACTGGTTTATGGATGTGAGGTTGTTCTTCCACTGGAAATCCAGATTCCATCTCTTAGAATAGCCATTGCAAATGAGCTAACTACAGAGAATAATGATCAGTTGAGACTTCAAGAACTTGAAGGTCTAGACGAAAAGCGTCTTCAAGCGCAACAGCACATTGAGTTATATCAAGCCCGCATATCTCAAGCTTTCAATCGTAAAGTTAAAGAGAGGGTATTTAAAGTCGGTGAGCTAGTTTAGTTGTTCGAAGACCGATGGTGATGACTCATAAAATCAAAGGGAAATTCCAAACGAAATGGGAAGGTCCTTTTGTCGTCGAGACATACCTTCTCTAATGGTGCCTATAGGTTGTCTAAACCTAATGGAGATTTGCGCATGATGCCAATTAATGGCAAATTCTTGAAGAAATATTATGTCTGAATTTCTTCTTTATTCTCCAGCTACTAATGTTTGGTTAAGCTGATTATTTGTCTTCCTAAAAGAGAGTTTTTGATCTTCTGACTTACCAGCTGATTAAAAAAGCAAGATTTATTATTTATCATGTTCTCATGACCTCTAAATAAATATTAAGTCTACTTCTTGTCTTATTTATCATGTCCCTATAGCCTCTGAATAGATATTAATCTATTTTTCTTTGAGTTGTTACGATCTGTCACGTTCATATTACCTCTGATAGTATCGTATACTCTAAAAAGAAAACGAGATTCATTATCTATCATATCCATATTACCTCTGGATAGATATAATTTTGTGAGTTTAGAAGACTTGTCATGTCCATATTACCTCTGATAAGTGTTTTCTGTCTCATACCTATTGTTTAATATAAATGATAGGGTCACAAAACAAATATTTTATTCATTTCTTGTAAACATTACAGAATGAAAAAAGGTAGAAGATTACAAATATTCTTTATTTGCCTAAGACGGAGCAGATACATCCTCAAGCAATTTTTATAGCTCCGCTAGACGCTTTTTACGAGAGCTCAATACAGTCTTAGTAGCTACGGAGTGTCGAGCTTTGGGAGTACAGATATGAGAAAGTCCAGCAAAAGTGAATATCATCTTATCCTTGGCTTCGTCAAGGTTTTTGATGGTAGCCTCAGCTCCGAAGACTTGTTCCTCCAAAATTGAGCTCTGTGTTGGATGCTAGTCTCGAGTTATGATTAACTGCTCCCTCTCCGACTTCAAGCGAGCCAATTCTGCCTCAACTTCTCGAATTCTATCATTCTGTTGATAAATTCTCATATTCGATGTTTCATAGGCTTCTCTCTGGATATCCAGCTGGGGCTTAGCTTCAGCCAAAAAAGTTTTTTCTTTGGTGACCTTGATGCTGTACTCTTGGAGAGCTTCATTAAAAGTAGTCTCCCGAGCGAGGTATTCAGCTGATAAAGCGTCATACTCGCTTTGGATGAGACATTCAGTAGTTTCACTTGATAGCCTTATATATTCTCTAATGGGTTGTTCAAGTTCCTCCACGACCTTTTCCAGCGTCGCTGCTCTCGCTGCATCATTGAACATGGCGACGTTCCTGATAGTATGAGTAATAGCCGCCTTCAAGCTTTCATAATTAAGGCCCTTCTTCAGGACCATGTTGATTAGAGCTGCCAGTGTTTTGTAGAAAGTCTCAGTATGAATCTCAACTAAGAGATTCATTTCTGCATTTGAGCTCGGTGTGGCGACAATCTCTACCAAGTCTTTTTTCTGAAGAGTAGGAGCAGATGTTGTTGCCTTGGTAGCAGACTGAGATGAAGCTGTTGTTGTCACTGCTACTATGGCCAACTGATTCCTAGGAGCTTTAGGGACAATGTCTTTAGTACTTGTTAGTCCAGCCGTTTTTGGAGTCGAAACTACTTGAGTTTCGGTGGCGGTGATTGGTACGGGTGGAATGGTAGTTATGGTAGCTGGGTCCGATTCAGATACTGTCTTCTCAGGAACTTGTACCCGATCAGTAGCAACAAATGAGGATGTTATTACGACTTCTCCAGCTTTAGTTGATGGGTCGACTATATCCTCATCACCTGTCACCCCCAGTTTTCAGAAACAGGGGTAATTTTGTCATTTTGTATTTTCTGAATATTTTTGGAATTTATTTTATTATTTATGATATTATTTTGGGATTATTTAAGTCGGGTTCGAATTTCAGCTCAATCTGACTTGAAACGGGGACCCGAGGTAGTTTTGACTTTAGTGGACCCACACACTAGTTAGCCATGGCCCACATGTTAATTATTTTAGGTAGTGACTAGGCTAATTTATTTGGGTTAGGATTAATTAGATTAGTGTGTTAGAATGACCAAACTAGCCCCCGACTTAAACCCTTTTTTTAATGTATTGTTAATAGGCTAGAGGGGGGGTATTTTAGACTTTGTAAAATAGGAGGAAACCAACCATTGTGGCCGGCCCTAACTAGAGGGAAAAAGAGGAGCCCCTTTGATATTTTTTATTCCACTTTCTCTCTCTTGTTCTTCCCAAATTTTCTAGAGAGCAACCTCTAGTGATTTTATCTCCAAATCCATCATTTCTTCCACCAAATCTTCTTCTTTCCTTCTCAACTCAAGCCTAGGAAGGAGCTAGCCAAGTTAGGGAGGATTCGAAGCTCGTTCGTGTCCATTTGGAATCTCTACGTGTCGGTGTCGTGTCGGAAGGCTTTTTTCCTTTGAATCTCTCTCCCGGAAGGTATAACCTCTCCTCTAATCCACCCCTACATGCATATAGGTTGATTTTTGACCCATCGTATTAACCCCCATGGTTGTGTCTCCATTTGTGTCCGTTTCGTGTCCTTTTGGAGACTTTTAGGAGTGTCATATGTGTAGGTTTGTGTCCTACTGGGAAAATCCCTATTGGACACTTGTTTATATATATATTGTGTGAATATTGTTTTAGATATTAAATCTCAGATTTGTGCTGATTAGATATGTGTTCTTCATGTATCATATGGTGTCATAGTTATTTATCTACATATTGTGTATATATATGGTTATATATATATATATATATATATATATATACATATATATATATATATATATTATATATATATATATAATATATATATATATATTTATATATATATATATATATATATATATATATATTGTGACTTATTGGTATGTATATATAATGGTGGGTTAATGTTTTCATTTGTGTCCATGAATGGGGATGTGGTTCGGCCAAGGGGGAGAAGAATGGTGTGTGTGTGTGTGTGTGTAGGAGTGGTGTTTGAGAATTGGTTTGTGAGAGAATGGGATTGAGAAATCATAGTGTGGGCATGTGTTGGTTTGTGAGTGTTAGAGGGGGAGAACAACCTGGTTTTGCAGCTCTGAAACAGCAGTAGTAGCAGGGCATAACAGCCACCATTCCACCCCTTCACAGCCCCTTGTTCATCCAATGTTTAGCCCCAAAACAGCATGTAAGCTGTCATTAACCAGTCCTTGTTCACCCTTAATCCAGTCCCTGAATTCAGCCCCTAACCTGTCCCATTGACACTCTAAATTCCAGTCCATATCTGTCCCAAACCCAGCCTACATACCAGCATGTATTCAGTCCCTTACCAGTGCTTTACCAACCCCAATTCAGGCCTTAGCATGCCCCCAAAACACCACCAAAATTATCCCATTTCAGTCCCTATGTGTGTTGTCTCTTAAGCCATTCATGGCTGTCCTGCAAAGCCTAGTAGTAGCCCCATCCAGTCCACTTTGGACAGCCAAGAAGCCCCCTTGTTCTGCCTTAGAGCTGTCCATATTTCAGCCTATGTTCAGTCCATTTCAGGCCCCTATATCAGCCTTTAGTATACCCCCAAACCAGCTATAAACAGTCCTAAACCTGTCCTTAAACATGCCCCCATATTTCAGCCTACTCCGTCCCCTGAAATCAGTATTAGGCTGTCCCATTACATCCCATTACCAGCCCTGAAATCAGCATAGAAACATTCCATAAAACCACCCCAAATCAGTGCCAAACCTGTCCCTAAACCATACAAATGACAGCCCATTGATACATCCTTAACACCATCAAATTTTAGTCTAATACACTCTCATTAACCCCCAATAAATAGTCCATTCAACCCACATTGTTGTCCCATATTCCTGTCATTTACATCCCCTATAAATCAGTCCCTTGACTGTCCTTAAATACCCCATTTGCAAGTCCCAAAACCAAGCCTTAAACACAGCCCATAAGCCATCCCAAACCTGTCCTATTTTTAGCTTCAATTCAAGCCCCTTAACTGTCCATTCACACCATAAATTCAGTCCTAGATGACAGCTCCTAGACACCTATATGTGCTGTCCTGAACAGTCCAAAAACCATGTACAAATCAGCCTATAGGATCCCCCATATTACAGCCATGTATAGCCCTACATAACAGCCCATTTGGCAGCTTGTGTACACCCTTGTTCAGCTACATTTCAGTCCATTAGGGACAGCCATGTAGCTACATTTCAGTCCCTAAAGTCCAGCCCAAACCACCTTCAATTCAGCCAACAAATAGCCATACATTTCAGTCCATAATGGACATCCTTTAGCCCCATTTGGCAGCCATCAAACCACCCATTGACAGCCCAACAATCCCTATAAAACTATGCCAATTCAGTCCCCATACTAGTCCTTGTATAGCCCATGTATTGGTCCAAATTCCAGCCCATAGCTGTCCCCAAACCACCACAAAACACCCCCTTAACCACTATACAAAACAACCACCGAAACAGGCCTTAAACACTCCAAATCCAGCCACATATTGGTCCATACATGGACAGTCATTAGCCTATTTACATGTATCATATATGTGAGCCTATGTGTTTGTGTGTGTGTGTAAGTTTATATAGGAACCTATAGGTGAGCCTATATAGATAGCTATTAGCCTAAGTGTGTGAGCCTATAGGAGAGCCTAGGAGTGTGAGTTAGAAGTTAGATAGAGCTTGGTTAGATGGGTTGGTAGAGTGGTATCCCAAGATATCGTAGGGTATCTCATAATACCTTAAGGTATGTTGAGGTTGACCAATATGTGGTCTAAGATGAGTTAGATACCTAGGAAACCTATGTATCTTGGTAGGTAGCCCTTAGATAGGATAGTATCTAACTACCCTAGGTAGCCTAGGTTAGTATCTTGGGTATTAGCGGGGTTTCCCTTGTATTGGCCAAGGTATCGGGATTACCTTGGTAAGGGTAATATAGGTATTTGAGTTTGGAGCCTAAGATAGAGTTAGAACTTGATTTTCTTGGTTGGTAATGATCAAATATAGTGCTCCTAGACTAGTTTTGACGTCGGTTGACCATTTTGACCAAAAGTCAACAAAAGTCAACCGAGAGTTAAACTTAGCCTTTAAGCGACCAGATATGACCGAAACCAAACCAGAGTTGACCAGTTGACTAAAACTCAACAGTTGGTCAACATGTGGCTAGTTTGACCTAGGGTTGACTCAGTATTGACCAGAGTTGACCAGAGTTGACTTTTTGACCAAAAGTCAACTATAAGTCAACCCTTGACCCAAATTGATCTAGTTTGACTTGGATTAATTTCCTGTGACCTTGTTTGACCTTGGTTGTCCTAGTGTGACCCTGTTTGGCTCAGTATGACTTAGTATGAACTAGTTTAGCATGGTATGACTTAGGTTTGACATAGATTGACCTAGATTCATTTAGAATGCATTGTAATGCATCTTATTATTATTTTAGACTCATAGTGACTTGTACTGTTCTATAGGAGACAGACACCACTCCTCGGACAGTATATTCCCTTCAAACACTCAGGATTTCAGGCGAGTACATTCTCTGACCGTTTCATACTTGTCTGGATTTACATTCTTGTCCTAGATTACTGTACTTGATGCTGACACGATTGTTATCACAGATTGGTACTATATGGATCTTCTTTTGAGATGTTATCCCCTTGTGTTCACTAATACATATTGTGATGTACGTTTCACTTACATATTATATTTATTGAATATCCATATCCTTGTATACTCATTGTGCATATTGTACTCTCATTATCACATGAGTTCCAGGGATAGACTATTGTACAACTATTGTATGACATTGTACATCTATTGTATAACATTGTACATCTATTGTATAACATTGTACATCTATTGTATAACATTGTACACTATTGTACAAGATAACGTAACTGGAGTGTATCTTTGTGTATTGATTGGGGAGGGGGAGTAGAATTGGTTATGTACTCAAATCCTATTGTACAACATTATATAACTGTTATATATGTCTATTGTACATCACGTACAATAGAGTTACCATTGCATTGTCCTAGACCGTTTACATAACCATATTGTACTCTAAATCACATATTGCTTACAGTTCTTATGTATTATATATAGCTATTTCCTATTATCAAATCTCTGTTGTTTTTCACATACATTCTCTTTCAGCATTTTCTGTACCTTACTCTATTGCATGCTTTATATTTTCTAACATGATATGAACTGCGTGAGATGTTTTGTGCTCGCTCCTATCCTGACTGGACCTGTTGAAAATATTACAGAGGATGAGGCCTGCGTAGACACCTTCTATGGGACAGCTGTAGATGGCTCTTGTGACCCAGATTTTCAGTCGGATCCCCGAGCTATAGAGACTGAGGCTCCCTAGTCTATGTTTTACTATTTCTGTCTTTGAGATCTGGATTGTATATATTCTTTCATATATTCAGTAGTGAGACTTGTATTCTGGATGTTTGCTGAGATGTTATCTTAGACACTTAGACTATCTGGTTGTATTTATGTGGATTCTTCCTTTTCAGTATTTATCTATCAATATTTTCATCTTATCATTCTGCCTTAGATGTGATTGAGACTGTATATTACTATGTCACCCCTATTCGGAGTGTATATACTGTACAGGTACATTTATATTGTTAGATGATTGACCTAGGACAGTGTTCTACTGCCGACACTGCGACGAATGCTGGGCGTTGTTACGTTCTCGTACCCTCACAGTTGGTGTGGGTCGTGACACGTTTTTAGTGGTGGCCCATGCATGTCGACTTTATGTAGTGGTATTCGAACTAGAGTATCACTACAGCCTGCAGTAGGATTAGAATATTTTTGAAGGTACTCAATCACATTAGGAAAAACTCTTATCTAATTCATACCATCTCAGTTCTTGCTGATATTGTTTTCCTTTGAATATAACTGTCCTCTCTTGCTATTCGACACATTCTCAGCAATTATTTCTTTGATTTGTCTCCAGGATGGTTGAGACGAGATCACATCGCCAGGGCCAGGGTGACGCTAATGAGAGGTCTGCCACCTCTCATACTCAGCAGCCAGCCCCTGGTACTGTAGCCCCAGTCATGCCAGCTGGGGTAGGCGTTTCAGCTGCGTTCGGAGGAGCCCCTCCACCAGCAGCAGGGGGTATGTCTCCACCAATTCGGGGGCAGGACCCAGTCATCCCAGAGGTACCTTTCTAGCAGCCATCGCCTCCAGGATACGTGGACGCGGTACAGATGTTCGCCTACTTTCAGCAATTCATGGAGATGCAGCAGGACCGGCAGGCCAGGAGCGTGGAGTTGGCCCTTACGATAGTCGCAGCTCGGCCAGCAGTCCAGCAGCCGAAGACACCGGGGATAGAGCAGTTCCAGAAGATGAGCCCCAGAGACTTCTTGGGGACAGAGGAGATTTTATATGCTAACGAGTGTATCGAACATATAGAGGAGATCTTTCGCCTGGCCCGGATACCGGCAGATCTCCAGATAGAGGCAGCAGCTAGCCGGATGCGAGATCTTGCTCGCACCTGGTATCAGTCAGACCCCAGGGTAGGGGTAGCCGGACAGACCTGGGAGGAGTTCAAGGGCTTCTTCAAGAAGAAGTTCTTTCCAGATTCAGCGCTCAAAGCCTTGAAGTCGCAGTTCGAGAGCTTAGTTTAGGGGAGCCTGTCAGTGGAGGAGTACGCTGGGGAGTTCGGCTGCCTCAGCAGATTCGTAGAGGGGCTTGAGCAAGGCGGCGAAGGCCCAGAGGTTCCGGAAGGGTCTGGTCAAGGAAGTCAAGTCCTTGAACAAGGGCAATAGGGATGCCACTTTCGAAGAGATTTTGACGGGAGCTTTACTGGCTGAGGACGATCTTGAGCTGAGGCTCAAGAGGGGGCGAGACCCTGTTGGAGGCAGCAACAGTGGAGGCCAGACCAAGAGGCCTCACATACAGATTCAGCAGCAGTATCAGCAGCCAATGGTCCACTTCCAGCAGCAGCAGCAGAGGCCTGTTCAGTATCAGGGACAGAGACAGGTGCTGTATCAACAGGCACCCAGGCAGCAGCAGAACACTGTGTGCAACTTCTGCAAGAAGCAAGGCCATGGGTGGGACGACTGCAGGAAGAGGCTGGACATATGTTTACTTTGCGGTTCAGTGGAGCATCATTGTAGAGAGTGTCCAAAGAACCCGACACCATTGGCTCAGGTAGCACCAGGAGCTAGGGCTCCGGCAGGGCAGCAGAGGGGACCACCATTGTCGACTCAGCAGCAGAGGTTCGTACAACATCAACAGCAGGCCAGGGGAGGCCAGCGAGGACGAGCTTTCGCCATGATAGCCGAGGATGCTCAGGCAGTAGGAGAGGTACTTGCAGGTTCTGATCTTCTCGATTCCATTCCCACCTTGTCTCATTATACCTGCCTTAAAAATTCAATTCCATCTATTCCTATCTGTTTCCTCATTGTTGATAAGTTTTGATCTGGTGTTTTATTAGGATTTAATTTTCTTCTGAGATAAGTCGTATGGGCTAGGTCGCCTCAATTATGAGATTTTAGAATCCTCTAGGGTCATGTTAGCAGGCATAGTGAGGACATATAGTCAGATTATGGACGTATTTCTCGGGTGTAGGAATTGAAGGTTTTCGCTGCCAAGCATGCGACAATGCAAAAATTTTAAATACCACAATTCTAGAGGTATGTACCATAGTTGAGGACTCTGTGATTTTCGTAGCCTTGCTCACTGGCATGACAGAGATTCTAAGTATCATGATGATTGGACAGATGCATACGATTATCGATTTGTATGATTTTCTGTGGTTATTTGTTTTAAATTTTGAGGATGATTTTTTTTAAGGTGGATAGACTTATAGCATCTATTTGAGAGTAATTTTATATTTTATAACTTTAGTCATTTAATTCATGCTTTAATTTTTGAGATTTTAAATCATTTTAAATCTTAAGCCATGATTTATGATTTTGATATTTTACTATTGTTGGTTTTAATTTCGAGGACAAATTTTTTTAAGGTGGATAGATTTGTCACCCCTAGTTTTCAGAAACAGGGGTATTTTTATCATTTTTTATTTTCTGAATATTTTTGGAATTTATTTTATTATTTATGATATTATTTTGAGGTTATTTAAGTCGGGTTCGAATTTCAGCTCAATCCGACTTGAAACGGGGACCCGGGGTAGTTTTGACTTTAGTGGACCCACACACTAGTTAGCCATGGCCCACATGTTAATTATTTTAGTTAGTGACTAGGCTAATTTATTTGGGTTAGGATTAATTAGATTAATGTGTTAGAATGACCAAACAAGCCCCCGACTTAAACCCTTTTTTTAATGTATTGTTAATAGGCTAGAGGGGGGGTATTTTAGACTTTATAAAATAGGGGAAACAAACCATTGTTGCTGGCCATAACTAGAGGGAAAGAGAGGAGCCCCTTTGATATTTTTCATTCCACTTTCTCTCTTGTTCTTCTCCAATTTTCTAGAGAGCAACCTCTAGAGATTTTATCTCCAAATCCATCATTTCTTCCACCAAATCTTCTTCTTTCCTTCTCAACTCAAGCCTAGGAAGGAGCTAGCCAAGTTTGGAAGGATTCGGAGCTCGTTCGTGTCCATTTGGAATCTCTACGTGTCGGTGTCGTGTAGGAAGGCTTTTTCCTTGGAATCTCTCTCCCGGAAGGTATAACCTCTCCTCTAATCCACCCCTACATTCATATAGGTTGATTTTTGACCCATAGGATTAACTCCCATGGTTGTGTCTCCATTTGTGTCCGTTTCGTGTCTTTTTGGAGACTTTTAGGAGTGTCATATGTGTAGGTTTGTGTCCTAGTAGGAAAATCCCTATTGGACACTTGTTTATATATATATATATATATATATATATATATATATATATATATATATATATATATATATATATATATATATATACTGTGTGAATATTGTTTAAGATATTAAATCCAAGATTTGTGTTGATTAGATATGTGTTCTTTATGTATCATATGGTGTCATAGTTATTTATCTACATATTGTGTATATATATGGTTATATATATATATATATATATATATTAAGGACTATATATATATATATATATATATATATATATATATATATATATATATATATATATATATATATATTGTGACTTATTGGTATGTATATATAATGAGGGGTTAATGTTATTCATTTGTGTTCATATATATATATATATATATATATATATATATATATATATATATATATATATATATATATATATATATATATATATATATATATATATTTATTTTTTATATATATATATATATATATATATATATATATATATATATATATATATATATATATATATTGTGACTTATTGGTATGTATATATAATGGTGGGTTAATGTTATTCATTTGTGTTCATGAATGGAGATGTGGTTCGGCCAAGGGGGAGAAGAATGGTTTGTGTATGTGTGTGTAGGAGTGGTGTTTGAGAATTGGTTTGTGAAAGAATGGGATTGAGAAATCATAGTGTGGGCGTGTGTTGGTTTATGAGTGTTAGAGCGGGGGATTAACCTAGTTTTGCAGCTCTGAAACAGCAGTAGTAGCAGGGCATAACAGCCACCATTTCACCCCTTCACAGCCCCTTGTTCACCCAATGTTTAGCCACAAAACAGCCTATAAGCTGTCATTAACCAGTCCTTGTTCATCCTTAATCCAGTCCCTGAATTCAGCCCCTAACCTGTCCCATTGATACTCTAAATTCCAGTCCTTATCAGTCCCAAACCCAGCCTACATACCAGTATGTATTCAATCCCTTACAAGTCCTTTACCAACCCCAATTCATGCCTTAGCATGCCCCCAAAACACCACCAAAATCATCCCATTTCAGTCCCTATGTGGGCTGTCCCTTAAGCCATTCATGGCTGTCCTGCACAGCCTAGTAGTAGCCCCATCCAGTCCACTTTGGACAGCCAAGAAGCCCCCTTGTTTGCCTTAGAGCTGTCCACATTTCAGCCTATGTTCAGTCCATTTTAGGCCCCTATATCAGCCCTTATTATACCCCCAAACCAGCTATAAACAGTCCTAAACCTGTCCTTAAACATGCTCCCATATTTTAGCCTATTCAGTCTCCTGAAATCAGCATTAGGCTGTCCCATTACATCCCATTTCCAGCCATGAAATCAGCCTAGAAACAGTACCTAAAACCACCCCAAATTAGTGCCAAACCTGTCCCTAAACCATACAAATGATAGCCCCTTGATACATCCTTAACACCATCAAATTTTAGTCCAATACACTCTCATGAACCCCCACTAAACAGTCCATTCAACCCACATTGTTGTCCCATATTCCTGTCATTTACATCCCCTATAAATCAGTCCCTTCACTGTCCTTAAACACCCCATTTGCAAGTCCCAAAACCAAGTCTTAAACACAGCCCATAAGCCATCCCAAACCTGTCCTATTTTTAGCTTCAAGTCCAGCCTCTTAACTGTCCATTTACACCATAAATTTAGTCCTAGATGACAGCTCCTAGACACCTATATGTGTTATCCTTAACTGTCCAAAAACCATGTGCAAATCAGCCTATAGGATCTCTCATATTACAGCCATGTATAGCCCTATATAACAGCCCATTTGGCAGCCTGTGTACACCCTTGTTCAGCTATATTTCAGTCTATTAGGGACAGCCATGTAGCTACATTTCAGTCCCTAAAGTCCAGTCCAAACCACCTTCAATTCAGCCAACAAACAGCCATACATTTCAGTCCATAATGGACATCCTTTAGCCCCATTTGGCAGCCATCAAACCACCCATTGACAGCCCAACAGTCCCTATAAAACCATGCCAATTCAGTCCCCATACTAGTCCTTGTATAGCCCATGTATTGGTCCAAATTCTAGCCCATAGCTGTCCCCAAACCACCACAAAACACCCCCTTAACCACTATACAAAACAACCACCAAAACAGGCCTTAAACACTCCCAATCCAGCCACTTATTGGTCCATACATGGACAGCCATTAGCTTATTTACATGTATCATATATGTGAGCCTATGTGTTTGTGTGTGTGTGTGTAACTTTATATAGGAACCTATAGGTGAGCCTATATAGGTAGCTATTAGCCTAAGTGTGTGAGCCTATAGGAGAGCCTAGAAGTGTGAGTTAGAAGTTAGATAGAGCTTGGTTAGATAGTTTGGTAGAGTGGTTTTCCAAGATATCGTAGGGTATCTCATGATACCTTAAGGTATGTTGAGGGTGACCAACATATGGTCTAAGATGAGTTAGATACCTAGGAAACCTATGTATCTTGGTAGGTAACCCTTAGATAGGATAGTATCTAACTACCCTAGGAAGCCTAGGCTAGTATCTTGGGTATTAGTGGGGTTTTCCTTGTATTGGGCAAGGTATCAGGATTACCTTGGTAAGGGTAATATAGGTATTTGAGTTTGGAGTCTAAGATAGAGTTAGAACTTGGTTTCCTTGGTTGGTAATGATCAAATATAGTGCTCCTAGACTAGTTTTGACGTCGGTTGACCATTTTGACCAAAAGTCAACAAAAGTCAACCAAGAGTCAAACTTAGCCTTTAAGCGACTAGATTTGACCGAAACCAAATCAAAGTTTACCTGTTGACTGAAAGTCAACAGTTGGTCAACATGTGACTAGTTTGACCTAGGGTTGACTCAGTGTTGACCAGAGTTGACTTTTTGACCAAAATTCAATTGTAAGTCAACCCTTGACCCAAATTGATCTAGTTTGACTTGGATTGATTTCCTGTGACCTTGTTTGACCTTGCTTGTCTTAGTGTGACCCTGTTTGGCTCAGTATGACTTAGTATGACCTAGTTTAGCTTGGTATGTGTCACGACCCGTACCCTAGAGTAAGGGCACGAGAAGTGGGTACGTCCAGCCTACGCCGCAGTGTCGGCGGTAGAACGCTGTCCTAGGTCACAACATCTAACAATATAAAGCTAAGCAGTTTATACTCCCCGAATGGGGGTGACATAGAAGAATGTAAACTCAATCACAACTAAGGAAGAAGAAGCACGATATGATATATAACTCAAAGTGAAGTACAGATAATCAGAAGAGTCTAAGTGTCTAAGATAATATCTCAGTAAACATCCCGAAAACAAAGTCTCAACTACAGAATATGAAAGAATATATACATCTCAAATCAACAACTGAAAGTCAAAAACAATGCTGAAAAGAAGGATAAAGCCTAGCTGTCTAGCCTAGACTATGGGAGTAGCGTCCTGTACTGCAGCTGGGTCCGCCAGAGGAACCAGGTCGCAGGTGTCGTCTAAGCCTGCTCCATAATAGGTGGTACAAAGGGCCTCATCCTTATCCTCTGTAATATTTTCAACAGGTCCAGTCAGGACAGGAACGAGTATAATTCATCAAAAAATCCCAAATAAATGACGGAGAACTATAAAGCAGTTATAGACAGTTGCATTGATGAATATGGCAGTTTAATTTTCAGGTGATGGTATAGAGAGGCGGATAAAGTACAAAGAAAGTAAGTAACTAAACAAGAAGAGAAACATAGCCTTGAAGACTGTAAAATATAATCTAGCTGAACTAGAGTAACATGATATAAGTACAGATGATATAATATGAGTCAAGTGTAATCCAGTGTGAGTCTAATACAAGATGAGTCGAATGTGATTCTAATCGTTGTTCTAATAAGGTGATTCGAATAAGGTGATACGAATAGTGATTCGAATAAGGTGATACGAATAGTGATTCGAATACTAGTCAAACAATAATTCGAATAAATTCTCCAAGTGTGTTTTAAAATACCGAGATCGACATGTAAACGGCTGTAGATAATACGGCACACCACACACTCGCGAAGTGTGGGATGGCTATCGTTCGAATATTATTCACAGAGGGGTGATTCGAATAGGGGGATATGTCTACATGTCTAATCAGTATTTCCCCGCCCAGTCTAATACAAATGAATCCACAATCCAACACATAAGACGAATACCAGTCCAACCAACATATGAAGATAAGAATAGGGTGATTCAAATAGTGATTCATATAGTGATTCGTATGGTGATTCGAATAATAGAGATAAGACGAGTAAGTATGTGTGTCGCATATATGGATTCAGAAATAAAAATACGTGTTTGTAACAGAGAATCACATACAGCTAACTAGAACTGAAATACAGTAATTGACAAGTAAATGAGAGAACTATCAGAGAATATACTCGCCTGATAACTGAATGTCCGAAGAGGATGTACTGCCTGAGGAGAGGTGTCTGTCTCCTAATCAGAGCAACATAAGTCATGATGTATACAAGGGGTTAAAATTGAATTGTACAATTCATCTATATGATTTTCTAGGTCAATCTAGGTCAAGTCAACCCTGGTCAACTTCAGTCAACTATCTAGTCAAAGCTAAGTCAACTTAGTCAACCTAGATTCAATCAAGTCTCACTAGGCCTAACCAAGCCTAGTCTAGTAATCACACACCAATCACAAACCATTATAGGCTATCCACATATTATACTTATAGGCATATATTAGGCTACATACAATTCTTGTATACCTTCAACACATACATATATATATATATATATATATATATATATATATATATATATATACATATGGAGATAGAGAGATAAAGAGCTAGCATTGTGTAGAGGCTATGTGGTTAGTGTGTGTGTACATGAAGGTGTATAGCAAGAATGGTTCAACACTAGCTAACTATTCATGGCATCTACTGTATATTCCTACACTTATATACATTCACATATAATGCATACATATATACATAGATATATAGAGAGAGGGCTAAGGGGGATAACTACATGTGTGTGTGTGTTTGAATTAGGATACATGTGTGTGTGTGTGTTAGAGTGAGTGCAACAGTGAGTGACAGATGTAGAGGACTGTTAGGGTGTCCTGTGGTGTGTGTTAACATTTGTGTGTTTATGTGAGGCTTGTGTGTGTGTGTCTTGTATGTAATTTCAGGAAAACAGTGAAAAGGGGATGCATTGACTCAGGTTGGGTTATGGGAAAACTCAGCTATGTATTAGCCTAGGTAATTACATACAACTAAATTCAGTTAAGGTCTATATGTAACTGTGTGTATGGGACTGAAATTCATTTCTCAGTTCAGCATTCAAACCCAGTTTCAGATTTGAACTTCCCTGGTTACATTACATCTCAACACAGGAAACACAAAACTTGATAAAATCTCAGTTTTTTTCATAGAACATATATAACAATCAAACTCAAATTCAGTCCTACTATTCTCAGGTTATAGGTTTAGGGTTCTCAGATTTTTAGTTAGAAACCAACTCCTCATATACATATCAAAGTATCTATATGTATATCTCTACACATATCAACATCATATAAATATCTCAAACTCAATTTCAGAATTCATATTTGAAACTCAAGTTCACTTATCAATCAAACTCAGGTTTTGATTATTTGGGAAATCTCTGTTTTTGGTGAACCCAATCAATCTCAGGTTCATTTCAGTTTTAACAATAGGTTTCAGTCTATTCATGAAAATTCTAAAATTAAACTAACATAAATCTCAGATTTCTCTTAGTCTTCAGGCTTCCCTTTAGGGAATTTTTCAGGTTTCAGTTAAACACCAAAACCTATCCCAATCTCAGGTTTTGATTTCCTATTTTGTACACATTGAAATCCAAATTCACTTAACACCCCAAAATCAAATTCGAACAAAACCCAATGAAACCCTGTTATCTACACACTCTGTCAATGCATTCATAACATGTAAAAAAATTGTATTTAAATAATTTAATCTCAGGAATTACCTAAATCCCCATATCGAGCACAGTATCAGAATAGTGTACACACCTTGAAATCCCACATTCGATTATCAAAACATGGTAAAAACCCAATGTAAAGGTTAGTAAATAGTGTGTCATGCATACACGTGTCAAACATGGTGTTTGTGTCCAAACAAGTGGACACAAACGTGTCCAAAACACAAATTCACACTGAATGTGATAACACTGCACAGGCAGCCTCGTCCACGTGTTCACCTAGGTCTAGGACACGACACAGGTGTCCACGTGTCTCGTAATCACGTGTCCAAGTTCTCCTAGGGTTGGTCTAGGGTTAGGGTAGCCTACATAGTATCCACGTGTCCTCAGGACACAGCACGAACACCGTATCAGTCGAGAAAAACTCGACTGATACACGTGCACAGTAAGTGTCGTGCAGCGATGCAAGTGTCTCGTGGATACGACACGAGCCACGTGGGGCCTCGTGGTCATGTCCACGTATAGCCCACGTGTTGGGCTACACACTCGTGCAAACACGAGGTGTCCAAGTGTCGTGTCCACGTGACACGATGCACGCGAAGACGGCTCTGTGCGTGTGTGCACTGTCAGTGTATGACCAGTACACGTGTCCTCGTGTCCTCAATACGACACGAGGTATCGTGAAATTTTGGGGGAGTGTGCGCAAACACTACCCCTGTGTCCACACAAATTTTCACGTGTCCAAGTGCACTGTGCAGTGTGTACGAGATACGTGTAAGCAGGACACAGTATACTGCTGTGCACAGCGTGTTCGTGTCCAATTTGGACACGGACATGACACAGTCTCGTGCTCAGTGTTAGGGTTCTGTGATCTACACCTATAGGGCTAGAAGATTGTGCAATTTGTTTTCGAAAATATTTACATTTAATGATAGAGGCAATTCATCAAACACTTCAATATTAACGTAGATACGTGTCCGATACGGACACCAAACCCAATCTATTTCCTACCAAACTTAGCCTATAGGTCCCTGGTACCTAGATGCATGCATTCATGAAGAGAAATCACAATATTAATAGGTTTAGAGGCATTTTACCTATTGAGTGAAAACTCAATGAAAAGCCTAGAATAGGGGGGGTGTCCTCTACACTTGGTGATGCACAATGCTTGTGCAACCTTGCTAGCTAGCTCCCCTTAGCATCCTCAATAGTAGGGGATCCCAATGCAAGAAGTTTGGCTCAATTTGGAGTTGATTTGGGCATTTGGGAGGAATTGGGGAAGAACACTAAAGGAGGCAATTAAAATGAATTATAAAGGGTGCTAATGATTAATAGGTTGTAGTTATAGAGGGGGAAAATGTATGATGGCTGCTATTAAGTTAGGGTTAGGGTTTAGGATGAGTGGCTAAGGTTTCTCCAACAACTTCTAGACAATCTAATGGCTCATAACTAAAGTAGCCTTCTTAACCTTTATCCTAAAATATCTCTTTAACAAATATCTAGATATTACACTAATGTGATTACTTAATGAAACCCTCTAACTTAGTCTCTAGGGTCATGATTAACAATCTAGATTAGGCTAACTTCTAGGTCAAGTCTCAAATAATTTAACTAACACATATTTAATTAATATAATTCACAATTTCATACAAGTGTCAAAAATGACCAAAATACCCCTAGGCTTAAAAGTAGAAATTTGAAATCCTAAACACATGTTTAGGTCTCCTTGGTCATGATTAGTCTTCTAGGTCATGTATGACTAAGGTTACACTAGCAAAACATCAATTTCATATTTCACTCAATTAAATAGTTTTAAAATAACTAAAAATCACCAAAAATCATATCATGACTAAAATCAAATATTTTAATGGTTTAAAATACAAAAGTTCAAAATTACCCTTATTTTAGAAAAGTGGGTGTTACAGTATGACTTAGGTTTGACCTAGATTGACCTAGATTCATTTAGAATGCATTGTAATACATCTTATTATTATTTTAGACTTATAGTGACTTGTACGGTTCTATAGGAGACAGACACCACTCCTCGGACAGTATATTCTCTTCAGACACTCAGGATATCAGGCAAGTACATTCTCTGACCGTTTCATACTTGTCTGGATTTACATTCTTGCTCTAGATTACTGTACTTGATGCTGACACGAATGTTATCACGGATTGGTACTATATGGATCTTCTTTTGAGATGTTATCCCCTTGTATTCACTAAATACATATTATGATGTGCGTTTCACTTACATATTGTATTTATTGAATACCTATATCCTTGTATACTCATTGTGCATATTGTACTCTCATTATTGTTAGTCCAATGATTACATCACGTTTTTGAATATGGCTAATCAATTAAGTTTACCATAATGACATCACTAATACTCATGTAATCACTATCATGTTGCTACTTAAACTTAGCATTGTCCTAAATATTCTTTATATCATATTGCTATGCTTGTATCAGTTATATTGTTTTGTTTGCCTAACATGTATTTGTAGATATGCTGTAAGCATGATAAAACATGATAAAACAAGGACATATGCAATAGAGAATTATTGATGGGCCAAAGGTATTCAGATTTTCAGATCTTTTTATCTTTGGATGATTGCCGTCAAGAAAAAATGCGTCTTCTATGTCAGGAAAAAGACGTCATCAAAAGGGCTATTGGTTTTTATATTTATTATGTATTTTTCCTTTTATTGAGTCTAGGAAAAATGTGAGATTGATCGGATCGGTACTGGCTTAGGTTTTTCTCAGTCCACAAACAAAAATAAGCCTACCTACGTATCCCAAAAATCCATAATTCTAAAAAGCCCAAAACCTATACAAATTTGGTTTATTCCTTACTGTTCTGAACCAGCAGAACTCTGACAGAACTCTGACCGAGTTCGGTCAGAGTTCGGCCTGAGTTCGGTCTGGGTTATTTGAATTTTAGTTCCCACCAAATCTGCATCCAACGTTCGTATGCAAAATCCTAGCATCCGAAATCTGCCCGAACTCTGCCCGAGTTCGGTCTCCCAAAAATACTATAAATAGAGTTAAAATTACCATTCATTTCAATAAAACAATTTCATCTTTTCTCTTCTCTATCTAAAGTGTTCTGAGCTTTTACTTTCATATCTAAGCCTTTACGACTCTTAGCCAAGCCAGTACAGTTTTTGTTTAATCTAGAGTTTGGTGTTGAAGAGTTGTATCGGAGGTTGTATTCAAAAAATGTTCCAATTTTCCAATTGCCTTCTGAAGTCGGTCGTGCGCTCGTCACCAAGCACGGTGTTGTGAAGTCGGTCGTGCAATTGTCGCCAAGCACGGTATTGTAAGAGTTGCAAGCACTCAGTTAAAGCTTGTGTCATAGTGGATTAACAGCGAGCAAGAGTACTCGCGATTGGACTAGTCCTCTCAGAGCGGAACCAGTATACATCGTGGTGTTCACTGAGTTTGAATTCTTGACTCTTACTTTACAGTATTTTATTTACCGACTTTTTTCTGCCATAATATATAACTGCTTAATATTTTTTAATTGGTGATTATTTTCCGCTGCACACGTACACACTCTATTCACCCCCCTCTAGAGGTGCTCAACGGTCCTACAATTGGTATCAGAGCCAGTGCTGCAACTAGAGGTAATATATTCTGATCCTAATTATTCCTACAATTGGTATCAGAGCTAGGAGTCTATTATCTAGCTTAACATCCTCAGAGCAGATCCTCACTACTAGAGCGGGTTATACAGGTAAAGCGAGGTAATATTGTTATTATATAACTGTTGTTACATAGATCACAGTATCACATATGGCAAGTATGTACTTCACAATTGAAGAGCAATCCTCAAATAGACTCCTACTATTTGATGGAATGAACTATAGTTATTGGAAAACACGGATGAGCTTGTACCTGAAGTCTCAAGACTTTGACTTATGGTCAATTGTTGTCAATGGCTACCAAAAGCCTATTATCACTTCTATTCTCACATCCTCTATTATTAACAAGCCTTATTATAGTTACACAGGGGAAGAGAAGAAGTTAGCTAGCCTTGATGCAAACGAAAAGCATGCTTTCTATTGTGCTGTAGACTTCAATGTATTCAATCTCATTACTACTTGCACAACATCTCATAAAATTTGGAAACTTCTTGAAGCTACTTATGAGTGCAGGTACGAAAGCAGTGCTAGCGACTCCAGAGAGGAGGATAGTCTTTATAATGATGCAAATGTACGGATGATGGCATCGAGATTTAAGGTTCAACACAACCCTATATATGAAGAAGAGCTTGTATGTGACAACCGCAAGAAGATAGGCCACATCCAAGAAGATTGTACTACTACTAGAAAGGAGAGTCACTACGAACGATCAAAAGAAGAAAGATCATCATCTCACAAGTACGCTACCACGAGCATATGGTGCGAAAGTGAGACAAGCGAATCTGAAGAAGAAGAAGAGAGACCTCGTCAAGATACAAATATATGCTCAATGGCATTATCTAACGAGGTACAAGATAACTCTATTTTTGCAGAGAGTGAATTTTCTTATGATGACCTATCTGATGCTTTCAGTGATCTATTGAAAGAACACAAGAAAGTATTAGATAAGTATAAGCAAGTTAGAAAGGATATTCTCTGCTATAAGCTTGAGAATGAAAAGCTGACTTGCTTATTGAATGATGCTAAAAACAATTCTACTTCTGATAATTCTACTGAGATTTCCACACTTGAATTTAGATTGCATGAGGCACTTGAATGCATTGAGGGAAGCACTCAAGAAAATGCTAAACTTAAGGAGGAATTAGAATCAGAAAAGAAGAAGTATTCTATTGCTTTATGTAGAATTGATGCTCTTTCTGCTAAATATGATGAGATCTGTGCTAACTCTAAAAAGTTAGAGATTAGACTAGAAAAGCAGGTAGTACAACCTATTACTCAGTCTAACACAAGACACGTGACACATCACAAAGTCACACACGACAGATCTTTTATAAAGGAAGCATGCAAAGCTAAGGTTAAACATAACCATGCTTTTTATTATAGTCAATCACACAAGACATATCACACCGCACGTTCTCATACTGCTGCACATAGTACTAATATTAATACTTTCTGTCATTATTGTGGTATGAATGGACACATTTCTAAACATTGTTAGATTAGAAAACTTGTTGATATGAACTTGTGCAAATGGGTTCCCAAAGCTAACAAATATGGATCCAAGTATTGGATACCAAAGTCGTCACCTAATATTTCAGGTGGAGGTACTTATGCTGAACCTTAGAACCATGGAGCATGTTGGTGATTGCAAAGCTACAAAGGTCATCTTCCAAGCAATTGCACCAACATAATTGTGGTCACTAGAACCACTTCGATAACATGTTTTCTAAATAGTTTTTAATATCTAGCATGTTCTTATTGATGTATTGATATTAGCTCTTATTGATATCTTTTAATTGTTTATCGTTTATGTGAGTTATAATCCTAGCATGACTAGTTGATTAGCTTGATTATTTCACACTATATAGTCTTTCTTTTATTAGTGTGACACATTTATCCAGGTATTCTCTTTACTCTTAGTATTTATCTATGAAGATGCATACCACTGTAGTCCATAGAAGCTTTTTGTTGTTGGTTTATGTTGTTGACTCTTTGTCTTTAATATTTTTAATGGTCACTTCTTATCGATTTGTCTTTCACATGTCATATTTACTTTGATCGGTATTTTGTGAGTATGTATGTTTAGCACAAGTCTCCTATTTTCTTGAAAAGTATATACATATACTTTTATGTTAACCTTGTGCTTGCATAATATATTCAATATTGATTTTCATATTTTATTTTGATTAATTTCTTATGAATAAATTACATCTTTGTCTGATAAAGTTTATTTATGCATGTTTTTGATCTAGTGATATTTTTTATGCTTGTTAAATGATAAATGAATAATTTATTATCAATCATATATTGCTCACATGTTTCTTATATTGTATAAATATCTTTATGGGGATATATGAGTTAAGTTCAAGTTCTATATTATATTATTTTGAAAAGTAGTTTCAAACTTGTGCTTATCTCATATGTAAGCTTTTTTTTAACAAATTCATGTACTTCTCTTTATTATCTTCTTCCTCAAAACCTCTTTTAATGATGTATATTTTTCTTGGCTTTTTGGTTGACATTTTTGGATAAATTTTTAATATCTTGATCTTGATAAACCATTCCTTAGGTATTTACTTTTAGGAATTCTGGATTTCGACGATGTTCGATGATACATCATATATTCCTTTGAATCTAAGTTCTTAAGAGTAGAAATTATTTTAGGAACAAGCCGAAAGGGTCGTTCTGTCATACATGTGTAAATAGCCTGAAGCGACACGGTGTACTAGTCTTCGGACTACCGCTAGCTGGGAACCGGCCCCTACAGCTAACCTGAAGTGATCAATACTTTATAGACTTATGATTTATTAAGGTGTACTTGGAACTATCATCTAGTTCTGGATCCAAGGTACTGAACCCAGTCCCCTAGATTCCAGAATACATCAACGTATCTAGGTCTTACTTTTTGATTTACAAATATGTTATATTTTATTGTTATCCAATGATTTTGTAGCACATATGGATAAATGTAATTGATACATCTTATACCGTATGCTACATTGTTCTAAAGATTTTTAAGTCCATATAATATAATTTATTTCATATTACACTAATTCTTCTTAAATCCTCGATTATTAAAGAAGAGATTTGTTTTTGATACAAGCCTAAAAATGGTCTGTCTGTCACCATGGTTACGGCCAAAGCGAAGCAGTACTTAAGTGTTCCTCGGTGAACCTCCGTTAGCTGGGACAGTACTCCTACAGCTAAACCAAGATTGATCAACGCTTTATAAACTAAAAATTTATTGAGATCTAGTTGCAATTATTATCTGATGGATTTTGAATTTTGGATTTGATGGATAATATTCTCTCTTTCTATTTTCACAAAAGGTAGCATATGTTGATCTATCTTGTCGATTGTGAGATTCTATAGCATAGATCAATATATGTCATCTTTTGACTTATACGATTATTCATCATGCTAATTTGAAATATCCTTTGATTGTTTTATTTTTAAATGTTCATTTAATGGATATTTCTTCTTTTGTCTAAAGATCATTGTTTTTCGTATTCGTGACTACTCATTGAATATTATGTTATTGTTATTTCATTTTTAGCTTGTGTAATATTCGTAATAGTCATGATTTTGAGCTTCATATTATTATCTTCTTATTCAAGTTACTAACTGCGTATAGTAGTAATTCTTTGCGGGGAGAAGTCATGCAAATTGAATCTCTCTCAAAGCGTTTCTTTTCTTTATACCTTACGGTTGTCAGGTGGACACCGTGCTAAGGCTATAAAAGGGAAGAAATAAACTTTGATAAGAAAACCTAATATTTTTGAATTAGTTTTCTACTTCCAAAAATGTCTATGAAATTCTTTATTTTGTCAATATTATTATTTTTGGATATAGCCATGTAACGGTGGAGCAGTTAATTGTTACAAATCAATTACCTCCTTGACATGCCATATATCTAGAATACACATTTCTTTGGACATTATTATTTGTTTAAATGGATTTATTTATGATTTATGGAATCTTTTATTAAAATTATTTTCGTGATTCGAATCGTCGGTTTTCAGTCTGAGGACTAAATGGATGCATTCGAACATTTATTAAGACAGTTTTTCGTAATAAATTTCATATTTTTGAAAAAGTATTTTTGATTTTTTGAATCTGTACGGTACTCAAATGTTCTTATTAAAGACAGTTTTCAAAATATTTTAATGTCTTGAAATATTTCTTTTATATATTAGAGATATATGTTATTTGTTCATCTTTAAGCGTTTATTTATTGGATATTTCTTTTTCTTGCCTAAAGATGATATTTGTTTTGAGTTTAGAATTTTATATGCATTTGATCAAAGAAAAAAATGCATACCTTGGATATCCCTTAGATCTTGTGATTATTTATTTTATCTATCTTATGCATATAAATTATTTTTGAACTGTATACGCATATTTTAAGGGGGAGCAAATTAATTGTTTCAATTATTGTATGCCCTTAATATGTGGTATAGCTAGTTCATCATTGACATATATTCTTTTACCTTAACTATGTTGTTGAGTTGTTCATGATATTTGGATTTGTATTGGTTTTATGAGAGATTATATGTTTATTATTTTTAATTATTTCATATTATTTGCATTTCTAAAAGTTATCTTGCCAAATATATATTTAATTATCCTTATATGATTGAGTTTAAAATTACTTTTTGGTATTTCTTATTGAGGTTTTATCTCAATGTTCATGATTATCTATATTTAGACTGATCATACTTTGCGGGGGAGCATTCAAGTCGATTGAATTTCTCCTTCTCAAGTATTTTGTCTTCATTACCTTCATGTTTATCTGATGGATATATATCATGCTAAGGTAATTGAATTCAAATGCATGAAATGTGGTATAGATTTTGCATAGATTCTAGTACATTTATGTTGATTTCTTTTTCGATAATTATACTCTTTATGGATATGATTCACTAATTTGTATGGGCAAATTATGAATCTTACTTTTTTTTGATAATTATTAAAAGTCTCATATTTTTTATTCTTTTATATATACTAGATCTGCGAATTTCTATTCCTCATAATTTTTTTATGACCAATGATTGATTCCTACCATATTGATATATTTTTTGGTCTATTCTTCAAAACACTATATGATGAACAAAATATGTTTTGATATTGATTGATTTTTTACCAACTATACTGTGTTGACAAGTTTTTATTCTTTAGTTAAGAAATTTTCTATACTTGTCGTTATACTGTTCTCCTAATCCTTGTTCATGATTATTTTTGCTTTCCTCATTTACTTATGCTTGAGTTCATTTTAGCTCTAATTACGGGGGAGCTTATTTTTTGTTCATGTCAAAGGGGGAGAAATAAGTTTAAGTTAGCACACAATATTCTAGTATTATGTGTTTATTAGTGATACATGCATCTATTGCATATATATTAAACTTAACCGATTTGCCATAATCAAAAAAGGGGAGATCGTTAGCCCAATGATTACATCATGTTTTTGAATATGGCTAATCAATTAAGTTTACCATAATGACATCCCTAATACTCATGTAATCACTATCATGTTGCTACTTAACCTTAGCATTGTCCTAAATGTTCTTTATATCATATTGCTATGCTTGTATCAGTTATATTGTTTTGTTTGCCTAACATGTATTTGTAGACATGCTGTAAGCATGATCAAACATGATAAAACCAGGACATATACAATAGAGAATTATTAATGGGCCAAAGGTATTCAGAATTTTAGATCTGTTTATCTTTGGATGATTGCCGTCAAGAAAAAATGCATCTTCTATGTCAGGAAAAAGACGTCTTCAAAAGGGCTATTGGTTTTTATATTTATTATGTATTTTTCCTTTTATTGAGTCTAGGAAAAATGTGAGATTGATCGGATCAGTACAGGCTTAGGTTTTTCTCAGTCCACAAACAAAAATAAGCCTACCTACGTATCCCAAAAATCTACAATTCTAAAAAGCCCAAAATCTATACAAATTTAGTTTATTCCTTACTGATCTGAACCAGCAGAACTCTGACAAAACTCTGACCGAGTTCGGTCCGAGTTCGGTCTGGGTTATTTGAATTTTAGTTCCCACCAAATCTGCATCCAACGTTCGTATGCGAAATCCTAGCATCCGAACTCTGCCCGAACTCTGCCCGAGTTCGGTCTCCCAAAAATACTATAAATAGAGTTGAGATTACCATTCATTTCAATAATCCAATTTCATTTTTTCTCTTCTCTATCTAAAGTGTTCTCAGCTTTTACTTTCATATCTAAGCCTTTACGACTCTTAGCCAAGCCAGTACAGTTTCTGTTTAATCTAGAGTTTGGTGTTGAAGAGTTGTATCGGAGGTTGTATTCAGAAAACGTTCCAGTTTTCTAATTGCCTTAGGGAGTTGATCGTGCGCTCGTCGCCAAGCACGGTGTTGTGAAGTCGGTCGTGCACTTGTCGCCAAGCACGGTGTTGTAACAGTTGCAAGCACTCAGTTAAAGCTTGTGTCATAGTGGATTAACAGCGAGTAAGAGTACTCGCGACTGGACTAGTCCTCTCAGAGGAAAACCAGTATACATCGTGGTGTTCACTGAGTTTGAATTCTTGACTCTTACTTTACCGCATTTTATTTACCGACTTTTTTTTGCCATAATATATAACTGCTTAATATTTTTTAATTGGTGATTATTTTCCGCTGCACACGCACACACTCTATTCACCCCCCCTCTAGAGGTGCTCAACGGTCCTACAATTATCACATGAGTTCCAGGGATAGACCATTGTACACTATTGTATAACATTGTACATCTATTGTATAACATTATACATCTATTGTATAACATTGTACATCTATTGTATAACATTGTACACTATTGTACAAGATAACGTAACAGGAGTGGATCCTTATGTATTGATTGGGGAGGGGGAGTAGAATTGGTTATGTACTCAAATCCTATTGTACAACATTGTATAACTATTGTATATGTCTATTGTACACTCACGTATAATGGAGTTACCATTGCATTGTCCTAGACCGTTTACATTACCATATAGTACTCTAAATCACACATTGCTTACAGTTCTTACGTATCATATATAGATATTTCCTATTATCAAATCTCTGTTATTTTTCATATACATTCTCTTTCAGCGTTTCCTGTACCTTACTCTATTGCATGCTTTATATTTCCTAACATGATATGAACTGCGTGAGATGTTTTGTGCTTGCTCCTGTCCTGACTGGACCTGTTGAAAATATTATAGAGGATGAGGCCTACGTAGACACCTTCTATGGGACAGCTGTAGATGGCGCTTGTGACCCAGATTTTCAGTCGGATCCCCTAGCTATAGAGACTGAGGCTCCCTAGTCTAGGTTTTACTATTTCTATTTTTGAGATCTGGATTGTTTATATTTTTTCATATTCAGTAGCGAGACTTGTATTCTGGATGTTTGCTGAGATGTTATCTTAGACACTTAGACTCTCTGGTTGTAATTATGTAGATTCTTTCTTTTCAGTATTTATCTATCTATCTTTTCATCTTATCATTCTGCCTTAGATGTGATTGAGACTGTATATCGCTATGTCATCCCCATTCGGAGTGTATATACTGTACAGGTACCTTTATATTGTTATATGATTGACCTAGGATAGCGTTCTACTGCCGACACTGCGACATAGGCTGGGCGTTGTTACGTTCTCGTACCCTCACAGTAGGTGCGGGTCGTGACATCACCTTCATAAGCTACTGGCTCTTAAGGATCTGGGAGTACTGTAGTTTCATCATTGAATTCTATTTCTTCCTCAGCAGCCGCTTCATCTTCTACCGTGGGTTCTACTGCAGTTTGCTCTTTATCTCCTCCCTCAGCAGGAGGAGACAATTCTAGCTGAGCCTGTGTAACACCCAGTTTTCCAAATGAGGGCAATTTTGAAATTTTATAATTATAATCATTTAATAATGATATTTAAATCATATTGTGATTTTTGGTGATTTTTAATAGTGATTGGTGATTTTGATGGTTAACTAGCTAAACCCTAGTATTGCTAAGCCTAGAGACTAACCATGACCAAAGGAGCCTAGTCATGTGATTAGGAATTCAAATTACCTATTTTTAGCCTAAGGGTATTTTGGTCATTTTGGCAATTTTGTGAATTTGTAGTTTATATTAATTAAATAGTGTGCTAGCCTTTTTGTGAAGCCTTAACCTAGAGGTTAACCTAACCTAGATTAGTCATGAGGTTAAAATTAGGGTTAGAACATTCCTACTAAGTGCCAAGGTTAGTAATATCTAGATATTATTAGAGAAGATATTTTCTTTTGAGATATTTGTGAAAAGAAGCCTCAACCAATAGGAAGGCTAGGAATTTGTTGGAGTGATCCTAACCACTCATCTAAAACCCTAACCCTACTGATTTCAACAGCCACATAACAGCCCATTTCCCTATTTATATTCTCCCAAAACTTAGGGCAAGCCTCTTTTCATTAGGGTTCATCAAGTTTAGGAAAGAGGTAATGTTCCATCTTTGAAAATTCATAGAAAATCCAAATTAGCTCCTATTTCCTTCAAACAAATTCCTATAGTCTCTAAATAGTGTTTCCTTGCTGTTTTAATTGAGATTTGACAGGGGGCACACAATTTGAGGAGTTTTGGAGCTTGATAGGATCTCTACTTTGGTGTATTTTTGAAGCTTGGTGCACCACTAGGTAAAACCTTATCTAACCTATTAAAAATTCTGCAAAAATCATTTTTAGGATGTCCAAACCCTAGCCAAACTGTAGGACTAGGTTTTCCTGGAATTTCGTGCCATTTCGTGTCCTATTTGGACACGTATCAGTGTTCCTTTGAATGTGTTTGAGGAAATGCCACAAAGAAACTATTTGTGTTATTTTCGAAATCTAATTGAATAGGAATTTAGTTTTTGAGCTTGCTTATGCATTTTGTTGTTCTGGGGGTGTCATTGTGTCGTGTCGAGTCGGTTTTGACACCGTGCACACGCGGTTGCACGCGCGCGTGCAGGCTGTGCACGCTGTCCTGCTACTCGGGGGACACAGCGCCCTGGACACGACTCCCCGACACGTGAAACTTGACACACGTGTTGGGGCAACTTCTGTCACCCCGTGTGCCAAGTGGCACGAGCCCACGTGGCGTGTCGGACACGCACGAGCTCGTACATGGGGCTTGGCCTGTGCTGTCCTTCACTATTTTTGTGCACTGACACGCACGTTTCGTGTCCAGTACACGTGACTTGGACACAGGACAGGGTGTCCATTGGATAGCCCTAGTCTAGGTCAACCTTGGGACACGAGCACGAGGGTTGTGTCGTGTCGTGTCGTGCACTGTGTTGGTGTGAACACGTGCACGAGGCAGTGTCAGTTTCTGTGCACTGATTGTGTGGCTTTTGATTCTGGACACGTTTGTGTCCACTTTTGTGGACACAAACCATTTGTATAGCATGTGTTCATTACTTACTTTCATTACCAACCTCTGAAATTGATTTTTAATTCGATTTTCATTGTTAAATCTTCAATTCCCTGTTTATTTAAAACTGTGTGTATCAGTCTATATTGTGTTCTGTCCAGATTTTCAAGAATGGACTTTGCCATCATTTTCTACCTATTTAACACTGCTAAATACATGTGATTAATTTCCTAACTTGTTCTCCTACATAATTCCTATGTGTATGTCGAATTGGGGACTGGTTTGATGTGTTTTTGGGCTAGAACTTGAGTTTAAAGATTGGACTGTTAGAGGGTGTTCATGAACTTAAATCTGGAAGTTGCCTTGAGCAACTGAATGCATGGAATGCATGGTGTTTACTGTTAACTGATTTTTCTTGATCTATTATGTGCTTATTTCATGAATATATAACCTGGGAGCATGTCCTGTTAACTAGGTGTTGAAAACTGAATTGATTCCAATGTAAATCTGAGATTATTAGGACTGTTTCCTTAGAACTCTTGTTGGGTTTATTATTAAACTGTTGTGTATGTTTGAACCTTGACATTGTCAATTGATTTCCTTTCCATTTACAATTGTGAAGATCATCATAAAACTGTTTTGTGATTCAATGTTCTTCTAAACTGAGATGAGTTTAATTTCCAGTTTCTTGAACCATTTGATATTGTCAATTGATTTCCATCTTTCTACTGTTAATTGATGTTAACTTGCCATATTAATTTATACATGTGTATTGGCTAACGTTAAGGTAGATACATGTGTGATTGAGCATGGTTGATTATGAAATGTGATTTCGAGTATGTAGTGGACTGAACTCAACTGATTTCTATATTGAACTACCTAAGTTATGTTAACTGAAATCCTGAGAACAGCCCCCCCTATTAACACACACACACTAACCTTTTTCCTATTGACACTCTAATTAACTATGGCTTTGTGACACTTTATACATCACTGTTTTTATCACATACACACATAGACACCTTCTCTCTTATTTGAAACTTGCTTGACACTTGCTAACCATACTCACCTGTGCCTTAATCCCTCACTCTACATATCTTTACATATTCATGCCTCTATGTATATATACAAGTGTATGTAGTATAGAAAATGCATGCATGAATAATGGTTAAATGAATGCCAATGTGATGATGATGACAATGAATAGCATAAATTAACATGAATAAATGTAGACAATGCATGCTATGTGTAGGAATGTATACAAGTGAGTGCCTATGCACATGTATGAATGTATGTATATACATATGGTATATGCAATGTGTGTTGTTGACTTGTATAGCCCAGTTTTGATGTGTGCTTGCTAGTCTAGGCTTGGTTAGCCCTAGTGAGACTTGACTAGACTAAGATTGACCTAGTTTGACTAGTGTAGTTGACTTGGGTTGACCCAGGGTTGACCAAGTCTGACTTGGACCTAGTTGACCTAGACAGTTGACCAGATTTGACTTAGAGTTGACTTTGACCTAAATCGACCTAGAAATCATGTAGATTGTATGGTAGCTTTTATTTACCTTATTTTAAACATGTCATAACCCATACTGCTCTATTTAGGACTTTGTGACTCCGGTGCAGACATCTGATATTTCACTACTCTTCTCAGAGTAGCAGGCGAGTACATTCTCTGATAGTTCTTTCATTTACTTGTCAATTACTGTACTTCAGTTCTAGTTAGTTTTATGTGATTCTTATAACACGTATGGATATTACTGGATTCATGTATGCGACACACATACCATTTTGTCTGGCCTCTATTTCTGGAATCACTACTGGCATCACTTTCTGGAACCACTACTGGCATCACCTACTGGAATCACTCTGGAATCTTTTGCTGGTATCATCATGTTTGGCTGGACTCATTTCTATTTCTTGTGTCGTTTCTGGATTCACTTGTACTTGTGGGCGGGGAAATACTAGAGTAAGACATGTAGACATACCCCAATCTGGAACCACTCCCTTGGAACTATTCTAGAACGATAGCCATCCCACACTTGGCCAAGTGTGCGGTGTGCCGTATTACCTACAGCCGTTTACATGTCGATCTCGGTATTTTAAAACACACTGTTAGAATATAGGCTGGACTCACCCTGGAATCATTGATCACTATGACTGGAATCATCCCTTATCGGATTCATCTTGTATGAGATTCATCCTATACTGGACTTACATTGGAGTTACCCTGGTCTACGTTGTTGTCTGGACTTTATATTATATTATCCTGGTTCAGCTAGTTCTATTTTTACAGTCTTCATTGCTATGATTCTTCTCTTGTTTAGTATTTACTTTCCTTGTACTTTAACTGTTTCTCTATACCATCACCTGTATACAAACCACCATATTCATCAATAAAACTGTCTATAACTGCTTTATAGTTCTCTGTCATTTACTTGGAATTTCTTGATGATTTGTACTCGTTCCTGTCCTGACTGGACCTGTTGAAAATATTACAGATGATTGCCCTGAGGATGTTTGCCCTACTTGCCTTGGAGTAGGAGATGGTTTAGCTACCTATGGCCCCGACACTCAGGAGTGATCGGGAGACTAGCTAGTAGACTTGGTTTAGTTTTCATGTTTTAGAATTTGAATTGTAATAACTTGAGATACGAGTTTGTTTTTGAGTTTGTTGAGATATTATTTTTCAGTAGTTATAAATGTTGTTGTTAGTCTTTAGTTATAAACTTCTGTGTTATCTTATCGTTCATAGACTGTGATTGAGATTCATTATATCTATACTTGTCCTCCGTTCGGAGTTGAGATTTGACAAGTACATTATATAATTGCGTGAGTTGTTGATTAGATAGTAACCTAGGACAGCATTCTACCGCCGATACTGTGGCGTAGGCTGGACGTACCCACTTCTCGTGCCCTTACTCTAGGGTGCGGGTCGTGACACGTTTTTAGTGGTGGCCCATACAGGTCGTGTTTATGTAGTGGTATTCGAACTAGAGTATCACTACAGCCTGCGATAGGATTGAGAGATAGGCTTGACGGAGAGATACTCAATCACAGTTAGGAAAAAATTCTGCTTTAATTCATGCCATCTACATATCTTACTGACTTGTCTTCTTTGCAATAAACTGTCCTCCTTTGATTATCGATTCCTGCTCAGTATTGACTTCCTTTTCGATCTGTCTTCAGGATGGTGGAGACACGATCACATCGCTCTGGTACAGTAGCCGCTGGAGAGGGGTCTGCCACCTCTCGTCCATTGCAGCAGCCTGTTGAGACTGTAGCACCTTCTGTTCCTGATCAGACAGGAGCTGCTGTAGCCATTGGGGGTATGCCTCCACTTGTTCAGAGGACGACCTCAGTCATTCCTGAGATGTTTCAGCAGCAGCATCAGCAGCCACCTGCAGGATTGGTTGACGCTGCGCACCTGTTTTCATTTGTGGAGAGGATCATGGAGTCCCACCACCAGCAGCAGCAGCGGCAGACTGCCGATTATCGTCAGGGGATTGACGAGGCCCACCAGCTGGTTCGTACTACAGTAGAGATGGTGACTGCTCGGGGGGAGCATCAGCAGCCTTACCAAAAGGAGAAGGATATCCAGGACTTCCAGAAGATGCACCCTCGGGAGTTCTTCGGCACTGAGGGCATTCACGTTGCAGATGACTGGGTTGAGCACATTGAGGAGATTTTCCGACTGGCGGAGATACCAGCTCGACTCCAGATCGAGGCAGCGGGCAGCCAGATGCAGGATTTGGCCCGTGCATGGTATCAGGCAGATCCCAGAGTAGGGGTTGAGGGCCAGACTTGGGCCCAGTTCAAGGAACTGTTTAAAGAACAGTTTTTCCCTGATGTGGCCTTGGGAGGTATCGAGGCACAGTTCGAGGCTTTGGCTCAGGGGAACCAGACGGTGGCAGAGTATGCCGGGGAGTTCTGCAGACTGGCCCGGTTCATTGATGATTTGTCTGAGAAGACGAAGGCGAGAAAGTTTCGCCGGGGTTTGATTAGAGAGGTTCGGTCGCTGACTAAGAGCGACCGGAACGCTACCTATGCGGAGATATTTTCTGGGGCTATGGCAGCGGAGGACGACCTGGGGTTGAAGTTGAAGAGGGGTCGGGACTTCCAGGGTGGTAGCAGTAGCGGAGGACCGGTCAAGAGGCCCCATGTGCAGACTCAGCAGGCACAGGCACCAGTGAGAGTGCAACAGGCACAACATCAGCCTAGAGGACAGGACCACAGAGTGCTGACTTGTGCCTACTGCAAGAAGGCAGGACATGTTTGGGAGTCTTGTAGGAGGAGACTGAAGGTTTGTCTATTCTGTGGGTCTGGTGCCCACAAGATGATAGATTGTCCCGTTGCACCTCCTCTTGGAGGAGCTAGGCCACCTGTAGCTCAGCACCAGAGGGGTGGAGCTTTTGCTATGGCAGTCGAGGAGACTGACGTTGCAGGTGACGGGTTAGCAGGTTTGACTTCCTTGTTCTTCTCTTCCACTTTCATGTGTGATTTCTATTAGTACCTGCCAGGATATGTTGTGATATGCTAGATAGCGTAGTTACCCTGTTCGAGACTGTGGAATCACGACCAGTAGGACTATGATTGCATGTTATCTTCGACCTTGTTTGATTGGGGCTTGACCTAGCAGGAATACGACCATCTTAAATTTCGAGGACGAAATTCTTCTAAGGGGGGTAGATTTGTAACACCCAGTTTTCCAAATGAGGGCAATTTTGAAATTTTATAATTATAATCATTTAATAATGATATTTAAATCATATTGTGATTTTTGGTGATTTTTAATAGTGATTGGTGATTTTGATGGTTAACTAGCTAAACCCTAGTATTGCTAAGCCTAGAGACTAACCATGACCAAAGGAGCCTAGTCATGTGATTAGGAATTCAAATTACCTATTTTTAGCCTAAGGGTATTTTGGTCATTTTGGCAATTTTGTGAATTTGTAGTTTATATTAATTAAATAGTGTGCTAGCCTTTTTGTGAAGCCTTAACCTAGAGGTTAACCTAACCTAGATTAGTCATGAGGTTAAAATTAGGGTTAGAACATTCCTACTAAGTGCCAAGGTTAGTAATATCTAGATATTATTAGAGAAGATATTTTCTTTTGAGATATTTGTGAAAAGAAGCCTCAACCAATAGGAAGGCTAGGAATTTGTTGGAGTGATCCTAACCACTCATCTAAAACCCTAACCCTACTGATTTCAACAGCCACATAACAGCCCATTTCCCTATTTATATTCTCCCAAAACTTAGGGCAAGCCTCTTTTCATTAGGGTTCATCAAGTTTAGGAAAGAGGTAATGTTCCATCTTTGAAAATTCATAGAAAATCCAAATTAGCTCCTATTTCCTTCAAACAAATTCCTATAGTCTCTAAATAGTGTTTCCTTGCTGTTTTAATTGAGATTTGACAGGGGGCACACAATTTGAGGAGTTTTGGAGCTTGATAGGATCTCTACTTTGGTGTATTTTTGAAGCTTGGTGCACCACTAGGTAAAACCTTATCTAACCTATTAAAAATTCTACAAAAATCATTTTTAGGATGTCCAAACCCTAGCCAAACTGTAGGACTAGGTTTTCCTGGAATTTCGTGCCATTTCGTGTCCTATTTGGACACGTATCAGTGTTCCTTTGAATGTGTTTGAGGAAATGCCACAAAGAAACTATTTGTGTTATTTTCGAAATCTAATTGAATAGGAATTTAGTTTTTGAGCTTGCTTATGCATTTTGTTGTTCTGGGGGTGTCATTGTGTCGTGTCGAGTCGGTTTTGACACCGTGCACACGCGGTTGCACGCGCGCGTGCAGGCTGTGCACGCTGTCCTGCTACTCGGGGGACACAGCGCCCTGGACACGACTCCCCGACACGTGAAACTTGACACACGTGTTGGGGCAACTTCTGTCACCCCGTGTGCCAAGTGGCACGAGCCCACGTGGCGTGTCGGACACGCACGAGCTCGTGCATGGGGCTTGGCCTGTGCTGTCCTTCACTATTTTTGTGCACTGACACGCACGTTTCGTGTCCAGTACACGTGACTTGGACACAGGACAGGGTGTCCATTGGATAGCCCTAGTCTAGGTCAACCTTGGGACACGAGCACGAGGGTTGTGTCGTGTCGTGTCGTGCACTGTGTTGGTGTGAACACGTGCACGAGGCAGTGTCAGTTTCTGTGCACTGATTGTGTGGCTTTTGATTCTGGACACGTTTGTGTCCACTTTTGTGGACACAAACCATTTGTATAGCATGTGTTCATTACTTACTTTCATTACCAACCTCTGAAATTGATTTTTAATTCGATTTTCATTGTTAAATCTTCAATTCCCTGTTTATTTAAAACTGTGTGTATCAGTCTATATTGTGTTCTGTCCAGATTTTCAAGAATGGACTTTGCCATCATTTTCTACCTATTTAACACTGCTAAATACATGTGATTAATTTCCTAACTTGTTCTCCTACATAATTCCTATGTGTATGTCGAATTGGGGACTGGTTTGATGTGTTTTTGGGCTAGAACTTGAGTTTAAAGATTGGACTGTTAGAGGGTGTTCATGAACTTAAATCTGGAAGTTGCCTTGAGCAACTGAATGCATGGAATGCATGGTGTTTACTGTTAACTGATTTTTCTTGATCTATTATGTGCTTATTTCATGAATATATAACCTGGGAGCATGTCCTGTTAACTAGGTGTTGAAAACTGAATTGATTCCAATGTAAATCTGAGATTATTAGGACTGTTTCCTTAGAACTCTTGTTGGGTTTATTATTAAACTGTTGTGTATGTTTGAACCTTGACATTGTCAATTGATTTCCTTTCCATTTACAATTGTGAAGATCATCATAAAACTGTTTTGTGATTCAATGTTCTTCTAAACTGAGATGAGTTTAATTTCCAGTTTCTTGAACCATTTGATATTGTCAATTGATTTCCATCTTTCTACTGTTAATTGATGTTAACTTGCCATATTAATTTATACATGTGTATTGGCTAACGTTAAGGTAGATACATGTGTGATTGAGCATGGTTGATTATGAAATGTGATTTCGAGTATGTAGTGGACTGAACTCAACTGATTTCTATATTGAACTACCTAAGTTATGTTAACTGAAATCCTGAGAACAGCCCCCCCTATTAACACACACACACTAACCTTTTTCCTATTGACACTCTAATTAACTATGGCTTTGTGACACTTTATACATCACTGTTTTTATCACATACACACATAGACACCTTCTCTCTTATTTGAAACTTGCTTGACACTTGCTAACCACACTCACCTGTGCCTTAATCCCTCACTCTACATATCTTTACATATTCATGCCTCTATGTATATACAAGTGTATGTAGTATAGAAAATGCATGCATGAATAATGGTTAAATGAATGCCAATGTGATGATGATGACAATGAATAGCATAAATTAACATGAATAAATGTAGACAATGCATGCTATGTGTAGGAATGTATACAAGTGAGTGCCTATGCACATGTATGAATGTATGTATATACATATGGTATATGCAATGTGTGTTGTTGACTTGTATAGCCCAGTTTTGATGTGTGCTTGCTAGTCTAGGCTTGGTTAGCCCTAGTGAGACTTGACTAGACTAAGATTGACCTAGTTTGACTAGTGTAGTTGACTTGGGTTGACCCAGGGTTGACCAAGTCTGACTTGGACCTAGTTGACCTAGACAGTTGACCAGATTTGACTTAGAGTTGACTTTGACCTAAATCGACCTAGAAATCATGTAGATTGTATGGTAGCTTTTATTTACCTTATTTTAAACATGTCATAACCCATACTGCTCTATTTAGGACTTTGTGACTCCGGTGCAGACATCTGATATTTTACTACTCTTCTCAGAGTAGCAGGCGAGTACATTCTCTGATAGTTCTTTCATTTACTTGTCAATTACTGTACTTCAGTTCTAGTTAGTTTTATGTGATTCTTATAACACATATGGATATTACTGGATTCATGTATGCGACACACATACCATTTTGTCTGGCCTCTATTTCTGGAATCACTACTGGCATCACTTTCTGGAACCACTACTGGCATCACCTACTGGAATCACTCTGGAATCTTTTGCTGGTATCATCATGTTTGGCTGGACTCATTTCTATTTCTTGTGTCATTTCTGGATTCACTTGTACTTGTGGGCGGGGAAATACTAGAGTAAGACATGTAGACATACCCCAATCTGGAACCACTCCCTTGGAACTATTCTAGAACGATAGCTATCCCACACTTGGCCAAGTGTGCGGTGTGCCGTATTACCTACAGCCGTTTACATGTCGATCTCGGTATTTTAAAACACACTGTTAGAATATAGGCTGGACTCACCCTGGAATCATTGATCACTATGACTGGAATCATCCCTTATCGGATTCATCTTGTATGAGATTCATCCTATACTGGACTTACATTGGAGTTACCCTGGTCTACGTTGTTGTCTGGACTTTATATTATATTATCCTGGTTCAGCTAGTTCTATTTTTACAGTCTTCATTGCTATGATTCTTCTCTTGTTTAGTATTTACTTTCCTTGTACTTTAACTGTTTCTCTATACCATCACCTGTATACAAACCACCATATTCATCAATAAAACTGTCTATAACTGCTTTATAGTTCTCTGTCATTTACTTGGAATTTTTTGATGATTTGTACTCGTTCCTGTCCTGACTGGACCTGTTGAAAATATTACAGATGATTGCCCTGAGGATGTTTGCCCTACTTGCCTTGGAGTAGGAGATGGTTTAGCTACCTATGGCCCCGACACTCAGGAGTGATCGGGAGACTAGCTAGTAGACTTGGTTTCGTTTTCATGTTTTAGAATTTGAATTGTAATAACTTGAGATACGAGTTTGTTTTTGAGTTTGTTGAGATATTATTTTTCAGTAGTTATAAATGTTGTTGTTAGTCTTTAGTTATAAACTTCTGTGTTATCTTATCGTTCATAGACTGTGATTGAGATTCATTATATCTATACTTGTCCTCCGTTCGGAGTTGAGATTTGACAAGTACATTATATAATTGCGTGAGTTGTTGATTAGATAGTAACCTAGGACAGCGTTCTACCGTCGATACTGTGGCGTAGGCTGGACGTACCCACTTCTCGTGCCCTTACTCTAGGGTGCGGGTCGTGACAGCCTGCACTTCAGGCTCTTGTTGTATCTCTGTATCTTCTTCTTCTGAAGAACAACCCTCTTCCTCAGACTCCGTGTTTTCCTCATATATAGTTTCTTGAGGAGGAGGAACCACAGGCTTTGATGCAATGATGACACCTACAAATTAAACAAAATAAATTAATATACAAAATCATAATACATAATCTTGTATAGATTTTGTGTGATATATATTTACCTGGAGTAGGTGCAGGACGTGCAAAGTACGAGTCATAGTCCCCATCCCAGTCATCATCATCGAAAGTAATAGCTGGTTCATCTGATGGGATGAGCTCTCGATTAACAGTATGTGGAGTGCCAGCATCTTCAGTAGCTTGTGTCTTTTATGGTAAAGACAGGTGAAGTAATGAGCTGAGGCATCCCGTAGATAAAACACCCACACCTTCCATTGATGTTGCCGATTGAGATGCAGAGGATCCTTTTCCAGGCTGAGTCGAAGAAGATGTAATATGTTGTGGCTCCTCGATTAGAGTGTCGCTCTCTGGAGTAGCAGCTCTTTATCTAGAAGGCCCTTTGACGGTAACCTTCTTCTTTTTCTTAGGGAGGGTCTTCTCTGGAAGAGTAATAACTGCACCTTGCTTCCGTTTTCGGGTCTTGCCGATAATGATTGGTACCGCAGCTATTTTCCCAGCACCCTTAGGAATGACTTCCAGATACTCATCTGGAACAGCAGGGTCATCGGGTATGTCTGGAAATACCCTAACTGGCTCTTCAACATTCCCTTCCTTAGGCCATCTTAGACTCCATTTCAGGTTGTAGCCATGGGCGAAGGAGCGGATGGATGCATAAAAGCGAGCATACGTATGAAGTATACGTAGCTCGGTTGTGCTGGTAGCAGTCGATACTCTGAATTTAGCACCGGTACAAGCAGTGCTAAAGTATCTCCAGGCTCTCGCACCATTAATAAGCTTCCCATAATGGTAGAAGGTAGTGGAAGGATTACCAACATGAAGTTGGTCATATCCAAACTGGCAAAAGAAACTGACTTGGTAGATATGGTTCGAATGCACAACTGTCTTCATTCTTGTACATCAGATGTGAGGGTCTGATGTACTGTAGCCATTTGAGAACTGGCATAGGCAATGAAGTCCTCCCTTCTCCTCTATCTTCAAACTGTATGCCGAGGCAGTCGGCTGGAACTTGTGGCCTTTGTGCAGAAGAAGTTCCATCCATGGGAATAGTTCAGCACTGCTCGGGTATCTACCACTGTAGTTGCAATCCATGTGGCTTTGTTGAATTTTTGGAGGAAGACCTCCGCTTTATCTCCAGGACCCCGGTGGCAACAAACTGCAGTTATGATGCAGTAGCCAGCCCATTAGATAAGTGTAGGGCATCTCCACCCTTGGGAAATCTTTTCGGTGAGGAGCATTGTTGATTAGTTCCTCACCAAAGGTCCCCAAACCTGCGTTTATTCGGCACATCATTGCCGATAGCAGGTTGATTTTGACCTTGAACACCAAACGTACTGTCGGCCACAATACATTTCGGTGGATTCTGTCTACTGTGCTGATCCCGGGCACAACCCATCTCCGCATCCATAAAGATAGGAAGCCTGCCAGCAAGGCTTCCCTGGAGATCTTCTGACTACCATGCCTCAAGTTGCTCAAGGTTTCAGTCCCCGTAGGGATGTCTCCGGTCTTTTTGGACAGATACTGGTCCGGAGACTTATGTGAGATCATTAAACCATTGATCAGATCTGAAGGGATTATTGAACAAGGGTTGATGGTTGGAGCCTTTTTTTTGAAATCTCCCCTGCTCGTTCTTGGATATTCTATTCTCATGGTGGAATAGATAAGTTGTCCATTTATTAGTGTATTCCAAGTATGATACACTGTCATACATAGATGTGCAAATTATGTAATGGCACAACAGTTCTTGGTAGTCCTCAACTAATCGAGGATTCTTCTTTCTGATTTCTGCTAGTTCCCGGTTGGAGGGAACATACTCTTCGTAAGGAGCTTCCCCCATCGGCAACTACGAGTTGAATTGCATCTCGTACAGGACAAGACCCATCTCACCGAGTGGGGTTACAAAAGTTCATGTTGAACTCATATACAGCTCCATCAAACCAAGAATAGGTTACTATTCATCGGTATACCGTGGCTCGTAGAGGCTACCGCTTCATAAAGGCCGATGGATTCCAGGTCCTTCTTGAAGTTCTTCATGATCCAGGCACTAAGCTGAATCCAGTTCTGATTATATAGAGTCAACCACCCTGGTAGCCTAGGGTTGGCCTGGAGATATAATACTGCAGCCCCTATGAACTTTTTAATAAACATTGGGGTCTGTATCGGTTGGATTAGAGCCGAACCTTCACTCGGTGTAAATCCAGGCAACAGACCAGAGAAAGGGACAACACCACCACTGGAAGCACTGACGTGATACCCATATCGTTGGCTCTATCCCTCTTGAAGATGATTCTGCCCGGTCTACCGTGACTGCTGGGAGTCAGGTTCCATAGCATCTGTCGGGGATGGGTGGCATGGACGAATGCGGATAAGGGATAATCTCTGGCCATGTCGGGGAGATATATTGCCCTTTCTCCAAACTTGAACACCCAGGACTCCTTTTTGGGGTGTGTTTGTGATTGGAAGTCTATCGCATCCCCGAACAAGAAGGCTGGCTTCAAAAATTGTTGGTCATCTAGCGCTACCAATACTTCCCCATTTATCATGGATAGCAGCATTCTGTCCCCTTGAGCAGCTATCAGCTGTGCTCTCCCTTCAGGGTACTCTAGATTTGACTGAGGGAACTCCACGTGGGACAAATTCTCCAAGTAATTTGAACCCACCATACCAGCTGGTAAGCCAAATATTTTTGCAAGCGGATGAATTTGCAGGTCCATTGCCAAAAAAAAATAAAAATCAAGTTAGTAAAAATCTAATTTGAATTTTTATGCAGATGGCTTAATTTGAGTTTTACGCATAAAGATTAAAGACTATACAAACTTTACGCTTATGCACAAAAAATTAAGTTGATAAATTTAAAAAAAAAGTGTAAAAGTTCTTTGTTTTACGCAAAGTCTTTCATTTTTGAGATTTTACGCTGGCACGTATTGACGTGAGCATATTTTGAATTTTACGCTGGTATGTGTTGACGTGAGCGTACTTTGAATTTTACGCTGGCACATATTGATGTGAGCGTATTTCAGATTTTATGCTGGCACGTATTTACGTGGGCATATTTTAATTTTTACGCTGGCACGTACTAACGTGGGCGTATTTTGATTTTTACGCTGGCACATATTGATGTGAGCGTATTTTGAATTTTACGCTGACACGTATAGACGTGAGCGTATGTTTTTTTACTTTTACGCTGACACGTATAACGTGGGCGTATTTTGTTATCTCAGTTTCTACGCTGACACGTATAACGTGGGCATAAATTTTAGAAGTTCGAGTCTTCTTCTCCGGCGAACTCACGGCCGAAGTTAGTATTCTACCTTTCATGGCCGGAGCCACAGCGGGGTTGATCGGTCGGGGTGTTGTCGATAAAGGAATGTTGGTTTCTGCACCCGGTCGGCTGTCGACGAAGCTTCGGCGGGCTTCTTGCCCTTGCTGCTGGCGGCGGTCTTGCTCTTGGGGGCCATCGAGTCGAAATAAAAGTATGAAGGAGAAAAGAATAAAGAAAGATCGATATTGCAAAAGATGAGTAAAGTTCTCTCTGTAACATAAAGCTCTATTTATAGAAAATTTTGAAAATTGGTTCAAATTCCCGAAGTTTACGATGACTGTTGGATATCTCGACTTTTATGCGGACTGTTCTCGAACTTTACGCAGATGACCGTTGGGTATCCCGAATTCTACGCGGACAGTTGAATATTTTGAACTTTGCGCAGATGATCGATGGGTATCCCGAATTCTACGCGGACTGTTGAAATCTCGAATTTTACGCTTCTCTTCAAAGTATTTCAAAATTTTGAAAATAATTTGAAAACTTTGATGGGGGTCTTGTAGGAGCGCAAAAAGTACTTCATAGACCAAGTGAAAGAAGTTGAAAACTTTACGCAATTCAAACTGAGTCAGAATCAGATTTTATACAGAGATCAAACAGAATAAAACTCTACACGAGCTACTTTACGCGAGAGCTATCCTCAAAGCTTTTACGCGAAGGACATACTTTCAAATCATCGCATTTAATGTGTGTGATACTGTTTCTGACTTAATGATTTTCTGACTGTGGACAACACAGAAGTCGAAAAGATTTGATTTTCACCAAACTCAGCACTTGTCGTTTAGTGTGCAGATGGGTTAATTTTACGCTCAAGAAATTGCTTCTTTTACGTACGAAAGCTATTCGAGCTTTTACGCTCAAGGCTGTTGTGCGCGTAAACTTTATTTGAGCTAATTTTACGCTCAAGCCTATTTTTAGCCACTTTACGCGAGAAGTTTATTTTGGGCTATTTTACGCCCAGTATGCTACTTTACGCAGGAAGGATATTTTGGGTCATTTTTACGCCCGATCTTTTCTGGCTACATGAGAACATGGTCTGTTTACATGGCTTTCATGCCACACTTATCGAGGAACGTGTGTACGTGCTCTCCCCATTTTGTTCAAGTAGTGGGACACGTGTCACCATGCGTAGAGGTCACAATTCTACATGGGACACGTATTGTCATGCGTAGAGGATGAATTATCATGAGTGACAGTTACTTGTACAGAGACCAAACTTTGTTGCTTTTTACGCACAGAGGTCTAGTCTATAAATAGACTTATTTTTTTTATAAAAAAAGCATCAAGAGATCAGAAGAGATACAGGAGAGGAGATTCTGAGAAAACTCATACTTTCGGAGTGATATTCCCAGAAGCATTTCTTCAACTTTTTATCCAGAACAGGGTGAAGCAAAGCAGGAAAGCATTCGACTGTGACATTAGTGCCGTTGTTCGATACCTTTTTAGTGACTTAGTTCTTCCGGTTGTTCGTCTTCTTCAAGCAGTTTTTCTTCATCATCATCGTATGGTCCAAGAAACAATGTGATCGCTCTCAGATCAGACTTTCATAGCAATACTTCCCAGAACAATTTGTACTTTTGTACTTTTTCTAGTTTTCTTTCAAAAGCCAATTTTAGGCATTTTGTTAAGTGAAATAATTTTTTACAGCGTTTCATGTATCTTAACCTATCACATGCTTTATATTTCCTGTCAAGATATGAACTGCATGAGATATTTTGTGCTCGTTCCCGTCCTGATTGGACTGTTAAAAATATTACAAGTGATGAAGAGGAGTTATGCCCTACATATTATGGCACAGGCTTAGATGACACCGGTGACTTGGACCCTCAGGAGGATCCTAGAGTCGCTGAGGACTTGCTTATTGTCTAGATTAGCTTTCTAGACTAGTTTCCCTTTTAGTTGTCTTATTTCATGTGCTTTTAGTTATTCAATATTTGTGATGTTTGTACATTCTGATATTACTCTTATTGTAGCTCTTGTTGGAGATTACTTTTTTTTATCTTATCCATCTATTACTCTCTTTATTCCATCTTAGATTCTATGATTGAGTTGTACCTTTATATTGTCCTCCTTTTGGAGCATATATCATTGTACATGTATGGTTATATTGTTAGATATTGTGACCTAGGACAGCGATCTACCACCGATGCTATGGCGTAGTCTGGACGTACCCACTTCTCGTGTCCTTATACTACGTGCGGGTCATGACACTTTTCAAGACCATACATTGGAGTCTTATTCAGGTTTTTGTCGAAGTGAACCTGTTGTTTCCCTTATCAGCTGCTGTCGGCTTGTAAGGGCCGAATCAGCTGGTGGGGTTGATATTGGAAGAGAATTAGAAGCAGGAGGAGGAGTGACAACTCCGTTCTCCTGATCTTCCGGGTAATCTCTAAGATAGAGTCTTCCAGACCTAGAACCGGCCAAGACTTCTTCTTCTAAAGTAGGTAAGAGAGAAACCATGATACAGGTCTTCGCTCATGCCTTGCCTTTGGAAGATTTCTTTCTTTGATGAGGTATCATGTGATTTACCCCAAATCCCAGGCCGATATGGGACTTATTGTCTTGAAGTTGCAGAGTTAGAGGTATCGGAGACCACTTTCTATTGTTCAAACCTTGGGTTTTTTGAAAGTCATATCCCATCTTTAGCATCAGTTCACAAGATTGCTGACTGTATCGATGGAATTATGGTTGGTAGTCGACTTCTAACGTCGGCAAAATAGTCTCTAAAGATGAAGGCATGGATCCTGCTAGAATGAAGTTAACCTTCAAGGGGAACATGGCCATCAAGAACAGTGGGCTCACTCGAAGTCATGTTGCATGATTTGTATTTTGCTAACTTCTTCGATTTGGTAGAAGAACAGATGTCTTTTGCTCAAAGTCGACGACTAAGTCTGGATGAACCCACATAATTTTGCCTTTATTTTTTGACAGTGGTACCAAATCGTCATTTTGTGCCAGTGGGAGGTTGACGATATCTATTATCGCTTTCGGTATCGGGACAACACCATCAGGGACCAGGTGAGCAGAAAATTCTCTAAATTATAGAGAGATGACATTGGCAGTCACTGTCTTCTCGTCCTTTCGAAAAATGATTGCCTTGGCGTTGATTAGCTCTTAAATCTTTCTTTTGAGTACATAGCATGCCCTGGTTGGATGATCCAGAAACCTGTGATACATGCAATACTTAGGATTGTCAGTTTTACCTACTTGGTCTGGCCGCTTGATCTCGGGCAGTTAAAGCTTACTACTTTTGACTAAGCAATCAAAGATGCTCGTGACATCTTCGTCGTCAAAAAATACTCTTCATTTGTTCGTGGTGTTGTCCTCTATGAA
>JANAVB010008700.1:20000-44899 GCA_029216955.1 Iris pallida | reverse complement strand
TGCACCTTCTGCAAGAAGCCTGGCATGTCTTTAACGAGTGCAGAAAGAGCTCGGAGGTGCCTTCTTTGCGGAGCGGCAGATCACCAGCTGAGGGATTGTGCTAGGTCTGGGGACGAGCAGCCCAGGGAGGAGGAGCCAGAGCAGCAGGTCAGCAGTGGGGACCAGCCCTGCCGACTCAGCAGCAGAGGTTCGTCCAGCACCAGCAGCAGGCCAGGGGAGGCCAGCCGGGGCGAGCTTTCGCCATGGCAGCAGAGGATGCGAAGGTCATCGGAAAGCTGATTGCAGGTTCGATTCTTCTCCAGTCCAGCTTTTGCATTGTTTGATTCCGGTGCATCGCATAGCTTCATTTCAGTATCTTTTACGATTAGACACGGTATCATAGCTGAATCGTTGCCTAGGACTTACAAGATCACGATCGGGGGTGGTATTGTCCTCGTGAGTGATGTTTGTAAGGGTCGGAGAGTAGTTTTGGGAGGCCGTGAGTTGGAGGTGAGCCTGCTCGTAATGCCATTACCGAACTACGATATAGTACTAGGCATGGATTGGTTGAGCAGGCACCACGCCAGCATCGATTGTAGAGGGGGTAGAGTTCTGTTCAGAGCGCCGGGGGAGCCAGAGTTCGAGTACTCCAGACGTCAGGCAGAGCAGAGCAACGGACTCTTCTGTGGAGTCTCGGTCGAGGAGCAGACGATTCCACACCCCTTGATAGCAGAGTATATGGATGTTTTCCCGGAGGAGTTGCCAGGACTGCCACCAGACAGGAACATAGAGTTCTCGATAGACTTGGTTCCAGGAGCGGAACCTATCTCTCAGCATGTCTATCGGGTGAACAACAGAGAGCTGGTGGAGCTGAAGAAGCAAGTGGATGAGCTACAGGACAAGGGCTTCATCTGCTCGAGTTCGTCGCCATGGGGTGCACCAGTGTTGTTTGTGCCGAAGAAGGATGGGTCAGTACGCATGTGTATTGACTACAGGGCACTCAACAACCTCACGATCAAGAACAAATACCCACTGCCGCGAATCGACGATCCGTTTGACCAGTTGAGCGGAGCTTGGGTATTCTCCAAGATTGATCTGAGGTCAGGATATCACCAGGTGAAGGTGAAGGGGGAGGATATCTCCAAGACCGCTTTCAGGATACGGTATGGACAGTTCGAGTTTTTGGTTATGCCGTTTGGGCTAACCAATGCACCAGCTGTGTTTATGAACCTTATGAACAAGTGTTCCATCAGTATCTGGATCAGTTTGTGGTAGTGTTCATAGATGATATCTTGTTATATTCCAAGACTGAGGAGGAGCACGAGGAGCATCTGCGGATAGTGCTGGAGATTCTCAGGAAGGAGCAGCTTTATGGAAAACTCTCCAAGTGTGAGTTTTTCTTGGACCGGGTGGATTTCTTGGGGCACGTGGTGACTGGAGATGGTATCTCAGTTGACCCCAAGAAGATTGTGGCAGTTGAGGCATGGACAGCGCCGACTTCAGTTGCAGAGATCAGGAGCTTCCTGGGGCTGGCAGGATATTACCGGAGATTTGTACAGGATTTCTCTCGGATCGCAGAGCCGTTGACACGGTTGACCCGGAAGGATGCTGAGTATGTATGGTCAGAGGAGTGTCAGGCAGCTTTTGATGAGTTGAAGAAGCGACTGACGACAGCTCCGATTCTGACGTTGCCTTCAGGACAGGTGGATTCACTATTTATAGTGATGCTTCAGGGAAGGGGCTGGGTTGTGTGTTGCAGCAGCACGGGAAGGTAATTGCCTATGCTTCCAGGTAGTTACGTCCCCATGAGAAGAATTACCCTACCCACGACCTGGAGCTGGCAGCAGTGATTTTTGCTTTGAAGCTGTGGAAGCATTATCTGTACGGTGAGAGGATGGAGATCTTCACAGATCATAAGAGCCTAAAGTATGTGTTCACTCAGAAGGAGTTGAACATGAGACAGCGCAGATGGTTGGAGTTGATGAAGGACTTCGATATTGCATTGCAGTATCATCCAGGGAAGGCCAACGTGGTTGCCAATGCCTTGAGTAGGTATCCGACAGCCATGTGTTTGACCATGGATCGGCATTTGCTTGCCGACTTGGAGAGCCTAGGAATTGAGGTGATCATGCCGGAAGTGCAGATACAGCTATGGGAGATGCAGATTCAGTCAGATTTGATGGACAGGATCAAGGCGGCCCAGTTTCAGGATGTGGCTTTTCAGAGTATCAGAGAGCAGATCAGTATGGGAGTGGGGGATCCTGAGTTCTCACTTGCAGAGGATGGTGCCCTGAGGTACGGTGCCAGGTTATGTGTGCCTAGCGGGGAGCTCAGAGAGCAGATTATGCAGGAGGCCCACAGATCTCAGTACTCTATACACCCGGGTGCCAACAAGATGTACCGAAATCTACGGGAGCACGTATGGTGGTCAGGAATGAAGCGGGAGGTGTCCCAGTTCGTAGCTAGATGCTTGGTCTGTCAGCAGGTCAAGGCAGAGAGGCAGAGGCCCGGTGGATTATTGCAGCTGCTGCCCATTCCCGAGTGGAAATAGGAGCATATTACGATAGACTTCGTATCAGGATTGCCGCGTACTCCAGGAGGGAAAGACACGATTTGGGTCATCGTTGAGAGGTTGACCAAATTGGCCCACTTCTTGCCATTCAAGGTGGGTACGTCTACGAGAGGCTGGCGGAGATGTATATGCGGCAGATAGTCAGGATCCACGGAGTTTCGGTCAGCATCGTCTCAGATCGGGATAGCCGTTTTACTTCCCATTTCTGGAGGAGTTTGCAGACCAGCTTGGGCACTCGGCTCAAGTTTAGTACTGCATACCACCCCCAGACGGACGGACAGTCAGAGCGGACTATTCAGACCCTTGAGGATATGCTGCGGACGTGCGTCCTGGACTTTAGAGGTTCTTGGGAGGATCATCTTCATTTGGTGGAGTTTGCCTATAACAATAGTTTCCAGGCCAGCATCGAGATGTCACCTTTCGAGGCTCTGTACGGGCGTAGGTGCCGTACACCCTTATCCTGGGATGATGTTGGTGAGCGAGCTTTGCTGGGGCCAGAGATGATTGTGGATGCGGCCGAGAAGGTGAAGCTTATCAGGGACAGACTTCGCGTGGCGCAGGACAGACATCGGCACTGGGCCGATAGCCACCGGAGGCCCTTGGAGTTTGAGGTACAGATTAGAGTAGGATTAGATTTAGGTTGTTGTTTGTGATTTTGATCATGTTTGTTATTTATTTTAATTGAGACCTTGCTTGTGATTAGGTCGGAGACCAAGTTTTCTTAAGGATATCTCCGACTCGTGGTACGATACGTTTTGGTGGAGGCGGAAAGCTTAGCCTGCGCTTCATCGGCCCTTTCGTTATCAGCGGAAGAGTCGGTGACGTGGCTTACAGGCTAGAATTGTCTCCTGCACTTATGGGGGTCCACAACGTATTTCATGTATCACAGTTGAGACAGTATGTGGCTGACCCTAGCCATGTGCTCGATCATTCGGAGATTGAGGTGGGCCCTTCTCTCAGCTATCCAGAGCAGCATGGAGATTCTGGATCGACGGAAGAAGGTTCTGAGGAACCAGGTGATACCGTTGGTACGCGTCGCATGGAGGCATCATTCTCCAGGAGAGTCTACCTGGGAGCGGAAGGATGAGATGCGCGAGCGGTACCCTTATCTTTTTGGACCGTGAGGTATACTTTCTATCCTTCTCATCAGTTGCATTTCGCCTTTCAATTTCGAGGACGAAATTCTTTTAAGGAGGATAGATTTGTCATTACCACATTTCTAGTTTGAGGATAAAATTGTCATTTTTGGGGTAAATAAAATTAATTAGTATTAATTAGAATTTATGGGAATTTTTAGAATTTATTTTGGATTTATTTGGACTAGTTTGATTTTTGGCCAGTTTTGACTCATGTAGACCAACCTAGGAACTAACCATGGTTAGTTGGGCTTGGTTAGGTCAAGTGACCCTAGTCTAACCTAGAGAGACTCAAGTTAGTGGTTAGTGAATCATAGAACTTGAATTAGGAATGTGGAAATCACTTGATTTGATAAATGGCTTGTGGTTTCACAAGTTATTTTGTGACTCAGCTAGATTGGACTAACAAACCTAGCTCAACCCTAACCCAAAGCCAAGTGGTCAGCCACCCTAGCTGAACCTAGGGATTCCCCCATTATAAATACACTCCTAATTTTTAGGGCTAGCCTCCCTCCTTAGAAAAAAGATCCAAGAAGAAAGAGGTGAGTTCTTGTCTTAGTAAATTCATTAAAATTCCATTTTTGGTCCTAAAATCCTTAAATTAGTTGCAATAATTTCTAATGATGATTTTCTTGCTGCTATGAATGTTTGGTTCAGTTTGGATTTGATTGGAAGGATTTGGGATACCAAGTGAGGAGCTAATAAAGGGCTTTTTCCATTGAAACTTCTCATTGAGGTAACTTCTCCAAATTTCTATGAAACTCCATGTAGTCTTCATGTATAGGAAGCCTAAGATCCCACCCTAAGGTCAGTATTGCATTCGTGTCCTGTGTCAGTGGTTTTGTGTCCGTTCTGGACACGTATCAGTCTTGTGTCATAGGTGTTCGACCAAATGCCTCTGAGAGTTCGACTTTATTGTTTTTAAATTCTGTTTGAATAGGATTGTAGATCCTTGTGTTCTCATTGATTTTTGTGAAGACACCATGGTCTTTTTTTGTTCGTGTCGGGTGCAAATTGAGCTGGACACGGCTGTGAGCTTTTGGCTCGGGACTGTTCTGTCCTCTGCTATCCGAGCATGATTGCTCACTGGACACGACACTTTAGCACATGATTTTCACTGGACACGTTGGGGCAGTGACTGTCATGACACTCCCCTGGCATGACCTATGGTGTCGTGTCGGACACGCACGGTTGTGGATACTGGTTTTTGCCTGTGATGGTTCAGCGTACATTTGGGCTCTGATACGCGTGTCTAACTTGGACACATGGACACGAGGACCCAATACAGTTAGACCTAGACCTAACCCTAGTCTAGGGGTACCCAGGTGCACGAGCACGTGGCCTACCACGTGCTGTGTCGTGTGCACGACACGCGTGCACCCGTGCACGAGACCTTGTGCACTGCACTTTTACTGTGTGTGTTATTTTGTGTTCTTGAGTGTGGACACGCCGTGTCAGGCTTTGGGGTGACATGAGATGATATGTGGGGTTGGGCACAAGGGATGTTTACATTTTTTCCAATCATTAGATTAAAGATTAATTAATTTTTGCTATTCAATTTCCCATTTAACCAAATGTCTGATACTGTCAATAGTTCCTGTACATTCCAGTTTTTCTAAATTTGATTTTGTCAAATGATCTTAACCTATTAATCACTGATTAGTTCATGTTTTAAAAACTCTAATCTATTCTCCTCTATGTGATCAAATTCTGGTTATGTTGTGTATTGATTGGTGGGGTTTTGATTCCATATTGGGTGACAGTGTAAACTGATTTTGAAATCAGATTTTAGGAGTATTGAACTGGGTTCCTTGCCTATCCCTGAGCTTGCCCTGTGCTCCTAAATCTGAGATTCAAAACATGAGTTAGGGTGTCATTTTTCTTTAACCTGGAACTGAATTGATGTTCCACAGTTGTGTATCAATGTTTGATTTATCCTACACCACAGCACTGTCCTTTTAATACAAAATCTGAGTATAGGGGAGTAATTTGTAAACTGGGTTTAGTTTGAAACTGAGTTGGGAGACATGGATTGGTTTCCTTCCTTCCTTTGTAAACTGGGATTTGATACATGACTGATTTCCTTTTCTTGTTATTTCTGTCACTTGTATTTCCTGCCACTTGACACCATTGCACAGTTCACACATCCTTCACTGTTATTTCCTACACTTTTATAACCTGTCCTGCATACTGTCCTATATTCTCATTCACTGTCATTTACTAATTTCTGCCTATCACCTATACACACAGTACACACTGTTACTGATTCCTTTCAATAACCTGAAATGATTGATGTTGTTATCTTTTCTCTCATTCACTGTTTATTTTTCTGCACTCTTGTTAGCCTATGTACACAGCCTCCTCTTCACTGCTTTTGATTTCTGAAATATTTTCCTGTACACTGTTGCCACACACATACACCCTGCCATTATTTTCTGTACACATTTTTAGTACACACCCTTTGTTTTCCTGTCTTTTAATGCTCACTGCTATGCACACACAACTGTTCTACATGCACTGTTATCTATTTTTCCTGCAACTTAGACACACACACCATTTCATATATACACAGGCCCACACTTGTTCACTGTCATTGTAATTCCTGCACTCATGTTAGCCTCTAACACACCAGTATACACATTCACACACATATTACTCTCTATCCTTCTCTCCTTATGCCTAGTCTTTCCATGTGTAGACTATATGTCTAGTATGTAGACATATATGATAATGTATATATATAGTGTAATAAGTGTGGTTTAATTTATCGGTTATGATAATTGTAGGTTGTAGATAGTGAGAATCAAATGAAGTATGGTTATCATAGGCATGTATTTTATATATGCTCTATGTATATGGTATAGGTGTAAGCCTCACTCATGTATACATGAAGCTCATGATAAATAGCTAGTGTGAGGTAAATTAATGTGGGTTGTTTGTTGGTTTGTATAGCTTAGGATTGGTGTGTGTGTCTAGTATAGCCTTGTTAGAGCCTAGCATGACTTGTTAGACCTAATTAGTTGAGTTTAGCCTAGTTTGGAATTGGTTAACCTAGTTTGACTTCTAGGATTGACCAAAGTTGACCAAGAGTTGACTTTGGCCTAGATTGACTTAGAATCATATAGAATGCATAGTAGGACTCCATTTTGATATTCTGGACTTCTTGTGACTTGTGCTATTCTGATTAGGAGCCAGACACCACTCCTTGGACAGTACGTTTCATACCGGACACTCAGTTACAGGCGAGTACATTCTCTGATCATTTCATATCCTGCTTAGAATTATATTCCTGCTTTAGATTACTATACTTGATGCTGTCACGACATTATCATGGATTAGAACTATACGGATCTCTTCATGCGATGTTATCCCCCTCGGAAGCATCGGGTACATTATGTCATGTGCGTTTCACTTTCATCATGTACTCCTGTGCTTTCACTATACATGTACACTCTTGTGAATCATGTACTCTCATGTTCACAGAGCCTTCATGTATACTATCATGTGCACCCTTTTAAGGGCTCCATGTGATATCATGTACAATAACATAACCTGCTTAGATCCTTGTGTACTGATTGGGGAAAACGGGGGAGTACTAGTAGTCATGTGAACAATTCTTTAGTAGTGTAGATCATGTACAACTCTTTAGTGTAGATCATGTACCAATCTGTTCCGTTCACATGTGCTATCCTGTACTCTACATCACTAGCCACTGTTAGTTCTCTACTTATAGTAGATATTTCTATTACAGTTCTTTCTTCCTGTTTACATACTGTATTCCTCAGCACTTGTATCTTACTTTACTGCATGTTTATATTTTCTAACCTGCTATGAATTGTTGAGATGTACTGTGCTCGCTCTTGTCCTGACTGGACCTGTTGAAAATATTACAGACGAGGAGGAGGCTTGCCTGGACACCTATTACGGGGCAGCCCTTGATGACACCTGTGAGCTGGACCCTCAGGAGGATCCAGCAGTTGCTGAGGACCTTCCCCCGACTGCCTAGACTAGATAGTTAGGCTTTTATCTATGTAGTTGGATTATGTTAGTTAGACTCTATTGGAGATCAGTTGTATATTCTTTTATTCTGAGACATTGTATTGTGGATTTCTGGGATTATCTTAGTCTATTTTTATCTATTGCATTTCCTTGAGTTCTATTTCATATCGTGCTATCTCTTCCTTAGTTGTGATTGAGTGCTATTGCTATGTCACCCCCATTCGGGGAGTATAAACTGTTTAGATATTTATATTGCTAGATGTTGTGACCTAGGACAGCGTTCTACCGCCGACACTGCGGCGTAGGCTGGACGTATTCACGTCTTGTGCCCTTACTCTAGGGTGCGGGTCGTGACAGCATGCGACGATACATGTGTCAAGGACGCATGAAGGTTTCTGGATTCCTGGAGATTGTGTCAGCGATCTCCTTCGTTTCCCTAGAAGTCTGCCATTATGACAGAGTCATTATTGCATCTTTCTGTCGTTGGTCAGAGCTGTCAGTCGTCATGGCATTAAATGCAGTAGAAGACAAAGGGGAGCTGTTGAAGACCACGTGGCTCCTCTTTGGGCCGCATAGACGCTTGAGCCGCATGGGTCCCTGAGCCGCATGAGTTCTCTGAGCCGCATGGAGATCCTTGGCCGCATGGATCTTTCTTTATTCTTTTCCATGCTTCTACAGGAGTCAATGGTCGTCGGTCAGACGCACTCCCATGTCCGTCCTGAAGTCCAAGGTGGGTATCAGCCATAGATGGATGTGCTTTTTGAAACAAAAAGATGCTCGTGCACGGGCTGGCACGTGGTTGAGTGATCATCTGGAACAGATGTCGACCGAATCCTCCACTGAAGCGCATGGACGTGGCTTTTAAGAGCTGCGTCCTGAAGATGTGCTGAAGCTTTACATAGCTGACGTGCATGGACTTTGTCCAGGAAGATGCGCTGAAGCTCTAATCTGCCGACGTGCATGGACTTCGTCAAGGGATATGCACTGAAGCATAGCTTTGCATTTTTGGTGGAAAACTATCATGCGCATGCTGTCAGTATTCATGTGCTGTCAAGAAAATGGTGCATGTTTTGACTTTATGTTTTCATGTTTTCTAACTTTTGGTTTACTTCTTTGTGTAGTATCCATGGTAGTGCCCATGTTAGATGAGATCTTATTTGACTACTCCCTGTGTCAAATGGATTTAGATTTCAACGAAGAGGTCGTAAATCTTGCCAAGGCTGCTATCATGAAGGACCATCACCCCAAAGGGGATGGATTTGATAAAATCATGACCTTCCTCTTTTCTTCAACACAAGATAGAGAGGGGTAAAATCCCTATAGCCGGTAGTGCTGCTGCCTTTTACCTGAAGCGTCGGTTTCTTTTTGGGGACAGGTTGGCTTACTACGTGGCTCATATTTTGAAGATAAAAAATGACTGGTACTTCAATGCGAAGGGTATCCATTTGTACGTGCCGGAGACTGAGCATCAGCTTTCTCTGTCTGCTTTTACTTGCTTGGCTTCCAAAAGACGGATGCACCAGGAACTTACCTAACTCAAGGGGGAGCACTTGTGGGGTCTTTAGGATCGACTCTAGTTCCTACCAAAAAGATCGTTTACTTACATACGAGACGGGCCATCTTACTGTCTTTGGGAGCTGCGCCCCAGGAGTATACTCAGTGATGTGCCCTCGGACAACTTTTCTTTTAGTGCATCCACTTTTGCAAATCGTATGCTGGAGGCAAAGGTTTCGTATGGAAAGGGCAATTTTCCGGTCGAAAGTTGGTGTAACCATGAACCAAAGTGGCATGATCTATCTTTATAGATATTGGCAAAATATGTAGAGGAACTTGGTTTGTACTATGCCATTCAGGCCGTCCAGTTCAGAATAGAGAAGAACTAGCATATATTTTTGGCTCTTCTCGAGCTATATAATCCTCACACCGAGAATTTTACACACCTAGAGGAAAGATAGGCTTGGTGCTCCACGAGATGTTCGCAGTCTCTAAACTCCATTGGGGGAGTGAGCCTTATGGGGAGTATACTCTTATCAACGAGGAGCTCATTGGCTTAGAGGTAAAGGAGCCTAAGATGATGAATGTGCACAAAAAGTTAATGTGCTATCACCACATATACCAGCGGAATGACAAGATAAGGGCTTCCCCCATGTCACTGTTTGGAGGGATGCTTTTATCCGCTGCTATCGCCGAAGGAAATGGCTCTACATTGTCGTCCCGATATGCCGAAAGTTATTATCCTATCTGAATGGATGGGACTTTTTTAAGATTCCCCCTTTCTATTTGGGGTTTTAGGAGATTATGAGATGGAGGACACATGTGTTGGGGTTCCGCTGGCTACAGAGCATCCGACCTTCCTAATTGGTATATCAAAAGGAATCAAGTATTCCTCGAACCGTATTTGACAAGCCGCTTCACCTGCCAGTTCAATTACTGTCATGCCTCGATTTTACAGAACCGATCATTCTCGCTAAGGCATAATGACGAGTGAGCCTAGGTTGTACTCACGCAAGGTGGGTTCCATAACGACCGATTACAATAGCTTGCGACGGGGTCGTCGCATAGAAGTCCGAAGTAGAGAAGTTGAATAACACTAAGACATGAACAAAATGATACACTTTATTGATATCGAAACAAGATTACAAGGGAATTAAGCCAAGATTACAAGTCTCTCAAGCTCACTTTCTCTCATGTTACAATCACTCATCTTTATCTCAGAATACAAGTCACTCTGCTCTCTTTCATCTTTTAATCGGATATAACGAGCCAGCGGATGCTTCAGTGGGCGATGTACATACATTATGTCCCGTATAGGTAAAGTCATTAATATGGTCGTACACCTCAAAATGCTGAAAAACTCCATGCCTTAGCGCATCCAAGCGAGATCTGCTTCGACGTTCAAGTACCGGTAACCTGTATATGAAAACTGTTGGGTGGTCAGTACACAACCGTACTGGTGGTATAAGCTCCTCGCCCACCTATACAAAACCAATACGTTCATTTAGTATGTGCAACGATTCCTTTGATTGTCTTTCTTTTCTTGCCTTAGGATCAATTTCATTACTTAGAGTCCTGGCCTATTCATTTTACAATATCATGGTCATGCTCCAAACTCTTGTAACCATACTACCAAACTTATTGTGCCAACATCGTGATCATACTATCAGATTCTTTAAGATCATGCTACAAACCCATTGTGTGACAAACATCAAGGTCATGCCTCGCAACATAGTATATCTTTACTCAAAACTTGCCCTTCCCTATTTTATCTTCGAAAATGGCTTAATCATATACTCTCATTTCGTCTCCAGAAATGGCTTAGCTTTTTACCCATTTTGTTATGGAAATTGCTTATTCGTAGACTTCTGAACTTTAGTGTCACGACTCAATTTTGAACTCATGGACTTGTGTCAATGACCCAAACACCCGACATAACATTTCGTGCCGAAGCACGTGTCTCTACTATAGCCAAATTAGGCTCCATAATTATGTTGCATAACGTGCACACACCTTACTTTACTCATTTTTACATTATACACATTACTTGACTCAATCCAAAGGCATGCACGCAGATCATCAGTAATATGCCGATTCATCTATATGAAGAGGTCACTAGCACCACAAGCTATCTTGGACAATAGTCGGGCTTAGACGGTAACCCTTTCAGTGCAGGTACCGAGCCCCATTGAAAGTTTTCGAATAACCCATCTGAGTATTATATGCCAACATAGCTATGTTCTTTTGCTCCACCTAGGATCGAAGTCAGTACCATCTTTGAGCACTGCTCAAGGAGTCGTTCCTTGTGCACAAATTGTCTAATAACCATGAAAGACTCAACTCAATTATCGTCCTACACAATCATTACTCAATCAACGTGTTTCCATACTTTTTTTTCCTTTTTTTAGCACCCATTGTTTCAGGGATTGCCTCAACGTATGCCCATTGTTTCAAGGATCCTTGGCGTGCTACAATTCTGAAACAATCCATTTGTGTTACCATACCTTTAACTCACTCAGGAATGACTACTTGTGAGCCTCCTGCATATTCAACTTGAACCAACCGTATTCAGTGTCGTAGAGCAATTATGTTCTATGTAACACTACCGCCCAAGTCATACTCTATATGACGGGCCTTGAAACGATGAGAACGTATCTGCTCTACTTGAACATATGTGTTCTTAGGGTGCCTTAACTCGTGCCATAAATTGTATGGCCCATATTGAAATTTTGGGGCCATAAATGCTAGGATAAACGGTGCGACCATGGAAACATCTAGACTATAACCCCAAATTCATAGTCTATGTGCCAGTGTAACTGTGATATACTCTATTTAAGTCGTCTCTTTCTTACCCAAGCCGCGGGATTGAAGGACCGAGTATCAACTTTAAAAGCCATTGTGGAGTAATATTTAGGCGATAAGTTAACCATTACATATTCTATGCACATTTGACTCCAAACATGATTATTCCCATTAGCTATGTGGGTTTTTCTCTTATATTAGTTTACCTACTCAGTGTAATTCATCCAATTATTAGTGTGAAGGCTAAGCTGACGCAAGTTCACCGAAACTACCCACCTGAACGATGAGTTGTCTCAACCGAACGGGATTTCGAGCAAGCCGTTGCATGGCCAAGTTCAAATGCCATTTTGTTTCGATTCCTTCGGTTGAACTGAGCGGGATGGGGGATTACATTACACACCAATCAGAAAAATTTTCCTCCTCAAAACTTACTGAGTACACACTCATTGACTTATCACTTGAGTCAACATCCAATGCTTCTTGCACACACTTTGCCTATGCATTTCTTCAATCCGAGCCAGGCTCGCGCCATAGTTGTTTTTTCACATCGAACAACTATATGTCAAACTTGTGATAACTTATACTCGTCGCGCACACGGATAACCTAGTCCTAGGGAAAACCACCCAAGCGGTATCCTCGATAATTTATGAATCAAAATCTCATCAAATCATTCATTCGTCATCTCCTAGTCAAAACCTAGTGTTACTCCATCTTAACCAATCTCCGAAATCAGACTTGTATCAATGACTCAATCAATATTCAAGTTTATTTCAAATCCAACGAATGCACTACCATCAAGATTTTATTTTGAAACTCGCGATCTCAAAATCCTCGATACCGTTTCGTTCTTTTTTTATCTTATTTGAATTTAACGTATCACTTAGTTGGATCTTGTACATATTTAAGGCATCTCCGATATACATGCGTTTCAACCAAGCCTCATGATAGAGAATCTGCCATTACCACTCGAGTCGGATAGCGAACATATTTAGGGCATCCTCGAAATATATGTATTTCAGCCCAGCCTCGTGAGTAGTATTTTTAAATAACTGAATTATTCTATCCACCAATATCCAATCCTATAAATCCTTAAGATTTTTTAAGAACACTTTGGCAACTCTCACTAGGGTCAATCACACAATTTCTCTCTCTCCGCACAGGGATGTCAGCCTAATCGCTAGACTATCTTCACTAGGCTAAAGTCAACGTCAGTATTGGAATCACCATTCCCAAACAATAATATCAACAGTGATCCCAATCCTAAGGTCAAACCAAAGTTGATAGTACAGGGTTTTCTACCCAAGCTTGCATCACTCCGATTTCTCAATTTTGAACATAGATTTCTCATATTCGTATTCTCAGCATTCAGTCCAAGGGTCCGAGTCATTAAGTAAAGCCATCCTACTGTAAGTTCTACTCAACCAAATCCTCTGTATATCATTATCACACGTCCAAACTAGCAATTTGCATAGTCTATCTCTTCAAATATATTCGATATTGTAACACCCAGTTTTCCAGATGAGGGTAATTTTGAAATTTTGAAATTTGTTTCTTTTAGTAATGATATTTAAATCATGATATGATTTTGGTGTTTTGATAGTGTAACCGTAGAGACTGTCTACCCTAGAGCCTAGCCATGTGATTAGGGTATTTCATTTATCATTTTTAGTTTAAGGGTAATTTTGTCATTTTGAATTATTTGAATTTAATATATATTATTTGGAATTTAAAATGATTATTTAGAATGGTGTAATTTAAATATTATTTAATTGATTGTCTTGTGTTGTGTTTAGCCCTAACCTAGATTAGTCATAGCTAGTCTAGTGAGTCACATTGACTTTAGTTAGTATTGGTTAAATGGGTTTAAGTCATGATTAGCTAGGTTGAGTGGGTTGCAACTTGACTAGGAAGGAGCCCTAGATTCTAGGCCATTCAAATAGACTTGATGTATTGCTAGCCTTAGATGCACCCCTAGAAACCCTAACCCTAACTAAGTGGCCAGCCAAGAAACCCCCCTTGCCTATAAAGTATCTCTATTGGGAGTTGTGCCTCTTTTCAATATTTCATCATTTTCTTAAGAACTAGGTGAGCCTCCATTTGTATTTCTTCATAGATTAATTAATAGAGCTCCATTTTTATTGAGATTTCTTCCATAACACTCTAATCACTGTTCCCCTACTGTTCATGGAGGTCATTCTCAAATTTGGGACAATTTGGAGCTTTGGGGTTAGCAAGAAGGATCCTCCATTTTGAAGCTTTCCTTGGAGAAGAACACCAATAGGTAACTTCTCATTCTCTTCATGAAATTTCGATTTCTTTGCATGGATAGGAAGCCCTAGGTCTCCTCTCTCTGTAGGAATAGGTTTTGCTAGATTTCATGTCCATTTGGTGTCCGTATCGGACACGTGTCATAGTGTGCGTATAGGTGTTTGATAGAATGCCTCTTAGGATTTTATTTCTGATTTTTATGGAATAAATTGCATGGAATGACATATCTATATATGTATATTATATTTTGTGTAGACTGAGCACAAATTCGAGTCGTATCTGTGTCCAAAACAGACACGAACACGCCCGCAGCAGCCTTAGGACAGTGCCCTGCTACTCGAGGATTCATGCGCAGTGTCTGTGTCACTTGGACACGATTCCTTTAACACAGAGGTGGGTCTAGTGTCTGAAAAGACTCCCTAAAGTCTCGTCTTGTGTCGTGTCGTGTCGAGTAAGGAAACACGTGTGCACGGGTCTTACACTGTCGCACGCACGCACAGTTTTGGCTCTATTACGGCCTCCAAAACTCTTGACACGACCCTTGTGGACACGGTGCAGGGTGAAACGAGTGAAGCCCTATATGGGGTGAACACATGGGCACGAGCACGAGTCGTGTCGTGCCCTGTGTCGCGTGCACGAGGCCGTATCCTCGCTGCACGAGCCTGTCTGATACACTGTTTACTGTCACATTGGTGTCAGTTAAATTCGACATAGTTGGACACGTTTTGGGACACGAGCATGACCCTCTGACACATGTGCACATGTGACTCACCTTCGTATATTACTGATTTGGGTTTTCGATTAATATGGTATTCGAATTTAGGAGTTGCTATTTTTTTATACTTACTGATATGCCGAGTTCCTGAAGTTTTAATGAAGGTATTCGACTAATTTTGAATGTAAATTCAAATATAGATTCACAACTACATACCAGGATTAGCATATCATGTTAGGTTCATGATTTGCATGGAAATTCAGTTTTAAATTGGCATTGGGCTTTTGAGATTTTATTGACTGATGCACACTGTTTCCTGATTTCTGAGTTAGAGGCACTTTTCAACCCAAATTGCATAAATTAGATCACCATGTTACTTTATTATACATGTAATAGATTACTGACACGATTGGTTATAATTTGTATCGAGCCTTGGGATTTCATTGAACTGTTTTCTTTCCTGTTTTCCTGAGAACCTACACCATGTCACAGACACACATACACTGAAACAAAAACTGAGATTTGATGTTAAGATACTATGTTAATTCATGTGCACATATAATAGATACTGCTAGGCCGGGCTTTCATGTTAGAATAGGATTTTCACTTGAGTAATGAAATTCGAAATATGGTTTTGAATTTGGGTTGATAGCATGTACTGTCATTGGTTCTAATTTCCTGGAAACAAATCTGAGTTATGTACACTGATTTTCATCCCAGATTTTTATACCAAATTTTGATGTTAAGTTGCATGTTTAAGATCACCAACTTATGTATTAGTTCATGTTAGTTTGATTCTTCATGTTAGATTAGGTTGTTGATCTAGAATGGGATTTTGAAAATTGATTTAGAATATGGGAGTGTAGATTCTGTACACTGTCCCTTTATTCAAATTCCTGAGAACACTGAGTTATTCTCAGTTTTACAGTTGAAGTGAGTCTAAATCTAATGTTTACAAAGTTATTGATGTCATGATTCAAGTTTTGGAAATATTACTGATTTCCTCATCCACTGTCAATTCGATTTTTGTATAATTGGACTGTCACATACAGGTTTCTCATTACCTGTCACATTTTGCTAACCTACCCACATCTACACTGAACATTGACACACTGTCTTGAATTCACTGAGACACATTAACCTGGGATTCACTTTTGATGTATTGATGGAGATTGTTTTCATTTCATTCGAATTGGCAGCTGTTTAAATTCCTGAGATGAAGGACAAGCCACATTGAACTGGTCCTATAACCCTGAGCATACTAAGACACACAGGGATTTGGTTTTAAATGTTGCATTCATTTTCCAGTAAGATGGCTTGTTTCACTGTCACCTAGGTTCTACACACACACACACACATACTGGAATAGGAAACCTGATGATTGTATAGGTTCTTGGTTAACTGTCACACAGGTTCCCCAATTACCTGTCACACATTTCTTTTCCTCACACACATGTCTACACATGCCTCACATATATACACACATATGTTAGTCTATATGCTAGATGTTATTGTTCATGAGTTGGGGGTTTGTAGCAATCATATCCTGAGATTGTAGGGTTGAGGTCCTATCCACTTGGTCCTGGCCCCTTTGAAACCCTAACATGCCTAAGCCATATTGTATATGATATATCTATATATATATGAGATAGGTACTTGTGATACATTATATATGTGGATATGTATTAAGGGTAAGATATATGGATAAGGTATGGTGATATAATTTATATATATAGGTGAGGTGTCTATATATATATAGGTATTTTCCCTATAGCTGATTTCATATGATATATCTATATGTGATGTTTTTTCTTTTGTTGTTGAGTTGGTAGTGTTGGCTATAAGATTGGTTTAAGGTATAGGTTGTGCTAGAATTTTAGCCTATAGTTGATATAGGTTAGAATAGCCTAGTGTATGTTGTTTAGGTCTAGAGTTGACCAACAGTTGGACCAAGGTTGTTAAGTATAAGTTCCAAAACCCTAGAATGACCAAGCTGACCAAATAGTTTAGGATTAACTTGGTTAGTCCAAGTTGACCGGGTTTGACTTAGAGTTGACTTGACCTAGAATAGCCTAGAATCATGTAGATTGCATCATAAACTCCATTTATCTTATTTTAAACACATTATAACCTGTATTACTCTGTTTAGGACATTGTGACTCTGGTGCAGGCATCTGATATTATCTTACTCTTTTTTCAGAGTAGCAGGCGAGTACATTCTCTGATAGTTCTCTCATTTATTTGTCAATTACTGTACTTCAGTTCTAGTTAGCTGTATGTGATTCTCTGTTACAAATACGTATTGTTATTTCTGAATCCATGTATATGACACACATACTTACTCGTCTTACCTCTATTATTCGAATCACCATATGAATCATTATTCGCACCACCTATTCGTATCTTCATATGCTGGTTGGACTTTTATTCGATTGATGTGTCGGATTTTGGATTCATTTGTATTAGATGGGCGGGGAAATACTTGATTAGACATGTGAACATTCCTACTATTCGAACCACCCCCTGTGAATGATATTCGAACGATAGCCATTCCACCCCCGGCCAGGTGTGTGATGTACCGGATTTACCCTTAGCTGTTTACATGTCTATCAAAGTATTTTAAAACACACTTGGAGAATTTATTCGAATCATTGTTTGACTACTATTCGAATCACTATTCGTATCACCTTATTCGCATCACCTTATTCGAATCACCTTATTAGAACAATGATTAGAATCACATTCGACTCATCTTGTATTAGACTCACATTGGGATTACACTCGACTTATATTGTACTGTCTAAACTCATCATGTTACTCTAGTTCAGCTAGATCTTATTTTACAGTCTTCATTGCTATGTTTCTCTTCTTGTTTAGTTACCTTACTTTCCTTGTACATTAACTGCTCTCTACAACATTACTCGTACAAACTGTCATATTCATCAATACAACTGTCTATAACTGCTATATAGTCCTCTATCATTTACTTGGAATTTCTTGATGAATTATACTCGTTCCTGTCCTGACTGGACCTGTTGAAAATATTACAGATGCTTGCCCTGAGGATATTTGCCCTACTTGCCTTGGAGTAGGAGATGGCTTATGTAACACCCAGTTTCTGGAATAAGGATATTTCTGAAATTTTTTATTTATAAATATTATTTAATTATATTTATTTCACATTATGATTTTTTGGTGATTTTTAATTATTTTTAAAATTATTTTAAAACTGTTTTAAGTCATGACTTGTGATTTTGACGTACTGCTAGTGAAACCCTAGAGACTGCATGACCTAGAGCCTAACCATGTCATTAGGATGATTTAATTATCATTTTTAGCCTAGGGGTATTTTGGTCATTTTGACGTATTTGATTTATTTGAGGATTTATTGAATTGGTGAATTCTTGTTGACCTTGACTTGTTGAGACCTAGTGAACTAGCCTAGAAGCTAACCCTAGCCATGGTGACCCTAGTCTAACTTAGGTTAACCTACTTTTAGTCATTAGGAACTAATTTTAGAATGAGGGAATTTGGTTTAGTAAATTTAAGTCATGGCTTGTGGTTTCATGAAATGACTTATGGCTTAATGATTTATTTGATCATGACTTGGCCCATGGCCCATAACTAGAAGCCCTAACCCTAACCAAACCCTAAATGACCAGCCATAGGGATCCCCACCCTATATAAATACTTATTCTCTAGGGCTTGCCTCTTACTTTCATTCATATCAACATTGGAAAAGAAAGGTATTTGTCCCCCTTTCAAAAATCCCCATAAATCCATTTTAATTCCTTTTTAATCCTAGTTTCTTGCATTAGAACCTAATTTCCTCCTATTTTCTGAATTGGAATTTAATCCCAGCTTTGGGACAATTTTGGAGCTTTTGCCATCAAGAGGAAGAATCCCCCATTTGAAGCTTTTCCAAGCTTTTTGCACATATAGGTAAAACCTCTTAAATTGATTTAAATTTCTGTTTTCTTTGTATGTAGGGCTAGATCTAGGAGTCCCCTAGGTGTCCCCGAAATTTAGGTGAAATTCGTGTCCGTTTGGTGTCCGTATCGGACACGTGTCATAGTGTATCCTAGGTGTTTGATGAAATGCTTGTGAGAATTAAATGGTATTATTTTCAAAAACTAATTGAACAATCTTCCAGCCCTATAGGTGTAGATCATAGAACCCTAACTCTGAGCACAAATTAGACCCGTATCCGTGTCAAAAATCGATACGAACCCACTGCCAGGACACTGCACTGAGGCATACAGCCTCCTCTGCTACTCGACCCAATTTTCGGACACGACACGCCAAGAGGACACGTGCAAATTGACACAGAGGAGGGGGCTATCACTGACAGACCCCCCTTCAAATTTCACGATACCTTGTGTCGTATCGAGGACACGAGGACACGTGCACTGGTCATGCACTGACAGTGTAGACACGCACAGAGCCGACTTCGCACGCGTCGTGTCGCGCGGATACGACACTTGGATACCTCGTGTTTGTACGAGTGTGTAGCCCAATATGTGGGCTACACGTGGACATGACCACGAGGCCCCACATGGCTCGTGTCGTGTCCACGAGACACTTGCATCGCTGCACGACGCTTACTGTGCACGTGTATCAGTCGAGTTTTTCTCGACTGATACGGTATTCGTGCCGTGTCCTGAGGATACGTGGACACTGTGTAGGCTACCCTAAACCTAGACTGACCCTAGGCGAACCTAGGGACACGATCACGAGACACGTGGACACCTGTGTCGTGTCCTAGACCTAGGTGAACACGTGCACGAGGCTGCCTGTGCAGTGTTATCACATTCAGTGTAAAATAGTATTTTGGACACGTTTGTGTCCAGTTTCTTGACACTAGGACACACCCACGACACACTTACACCTAGACAACTATTTACCAACCATTGGTTTGGGACCTTAGTTGTGTTTTGGACCACGAATTTTGGTTTCCCCATTTTTTTCCTGAAACTGAACAGCAGTATTCAGTTCCTGTGTATTTTAATACATTTTAATCATTTTAAATATAATTTTTGAGATGTAATAACATGTATACATATCTGGGAATTCAAATGAGATGTGTTGTATTCAAATTTCACTAGCTAAATGATTCAACTGAATGATAACCTGAGAATGAAATGGCTTTGGGATGTTAAAAACTAAGATTAGTGTTCTGAAAACTGATTTGGGTTTTTTCTAAATATGCACTGTTGATTCCTGAGAACACAGGAACTATCATTGACCCTATGGTTCATTACCCATATGCCTATGCTACAATGGACACACACACACGAATGATTGATACTGCAAACTGAAATGAGGTTCTCTATATATATGTGAATGAATTACATAGGTATATATTGATATGTATATATAACTTAACTAAATTAGGTTTTTGTATGTTGAAAAATCTGAGATTTGATTGGGATGGGGTTTAGTGTAAAACTGTGTTTAGGAAAATCTGAGAATTAAGAGTTGGTTGTTTTAGAAAAACTGAAATTTAGTTTGGGTTTTCCCTAGTGATTTGGATGAGTAAATCCTTCTTGTTCAGACCATTGCATTGTGTCAACCCAATAATATATTGTATCAGTCCCTTCCTATAGTGTCAGTCTTGGTAGGTTTAATAGATAAGGATGTAATTAAATATATATATATAGACATATAGAAGGGTATGCAGGGATATCAATGTACATATAGATATATACATTAGATATAATAGGGATGTGATATATAGGTTAGGCCCATATAAGGGTATTAGTGAGGGATATGTGTATATATATATGATTTAGCTATCCTTGTCTTAAGTAAGTAAAGGGCCTTGCCTATCAGCCTATAGGATTTGAATTACCTACTCTAGGTAATAGGATTCCTAGTTTAGGGTATGGGTTGGGGGATACCAGTATAGATGGGGTAAGGGTTTTCTAGTTTAGGGTAGTGTGTTCCCTTGGAAGTAGGTAATAGGAATTACCTAGATTATCTAAGGTAATAGACTTCCTAGGATAAATAAGGAGTGTATATATATATATAGATATATACATGTATAAGGTAATACTAGGCATGAGAATACCTAGACTAGGTTATCTAAGTAGGAATGACTTGGTATTGTTGACTTTGTACTAGTTTGACTTTGTTAGCCTAAGTTTGACCAGTTGACCCAAAAGTCAACTGTGAGTCAACATTGACCCAGTTTGACATAGTTGACTTGGTTTGACTTCCTTTGACCTAGTTTGATTTAATTTAACTTTCTTAGACCAAGTGTGACCTAGTTTGGCTCTGTTAGGCCTAGTTTGACCTAGTTCGACCTAGACAGATGACCAGGTTTGACTTAGAGTTGACTTTGACCTAGTTCGACCTAGACAGCTGACCAGGTTTGACTTAGAGTTGACTTTGACCTAGTTTGACCTAGAAATCATATAGTTTGTATTGTAGCCTTTATTTTTTTTCTTATATTTAACATGTCATAACCCATATTACTCTGTTTAGGACATTGTGACTCTGGTGCAGGCATCTGATATTACACTACTCTTTTTAGAGTAGCAGGCGAGTACATTCTCTGATAGTTCTCTCATTTGTTTGTCAATTACTGTACTTCAGTTCTAGTTAGCTGTATGTGATTCTCTGTTACAAACACGTATTATTATTTCTGAATCCATGTATACGATACACATACTTACTCGTCTTACCTCTATTATTTGAATCACCATACGAATCACTATTCAAACCACCTATTCGTATCTTCATTTGCTGGTTGGACTTGTATTCGTCTTATGTGTTGGATTATGGATTCATTAGTATTAGATGGGCGGAGAAATACTTGATTAGACATGTGAACATTCCTACTATTCGAACCACCCCCTGTGAATAATATTTGAACGATAGCCATCCCACACTCGGCCAGGTGTGCGATGTGCCGGATTTACCCATAGCCGTTTACATGTCTATCTAAGTATTTTAAAACACACTTGGAGAATTTATTCGAATCATTATTAAAACATCATGTGAATCACTATTCGTATCACCTTATTCGATTGACCTTATTAGAACAATGATTAGAATCAAATTCGACTCATCTTATATTAGACTCACTTTGGGATTACACTCGACTTATATTGTACCATCTGAACTCATTATGTTACTCTAGTTCAGCTAGACCTTATTTTACAGTCTTCTTTGCTATATTTCTCTTCTTGTTTAGTTACCTTACTTTCATTGTACCTTAACTGCTTCTCTACATCACTACCTGTATAAAACTGCCATTTTCATCAATACAATTATCTATAACTGCTTTATAGTTCTCTGTCATTTACTTGGGATTTCTTGATGAATTGTACTCGTTCCTGTCCTGACTGGACCTGTTGAAAATATTACAGATGCTTGCCCTGAGGATTTTTTCCCTACTTGCCTTGGAACAGGAGATGGCTTAGCTACCTATGGCCCCGACACTCAGGAGTGATCGGGAGACTAGCTAGTAGACTTGGTTTTGTTTTCATGTCTTAGAACTTGAATTGTAATAACTTGAGATACGAGTTTGTACTTGAGTTTGTTTGAGATACTATTATTTAGTAGTTTATAAATGTTGTTATTTAGTTTTTAGTTATAAACTTCTGTGTTATCTTATCGTGCTTAGACTGTGATTGAGATTTCATTATATCATTACTTGTCCTCCGTTCGGAGTTGAGATTTGACAAGTACATTATATAATTGCGTGATTTGTTGATTAGATAGTAACCTAGGACAGCGTTCTATCGCCGACACTGCGGTGTAGGCTGGACGTACCCACTCCTCGTGCCCCTACACAGGGTGCGGGTCATGACACATTTTTAGTGGTGGCCCATGCAGGTCGAAAGTCGCATTTGTGCGATATCGTGGTAGTACGGCGACTTAGTTGTACTGCTGCGAGCCTGCGATAGGATTGAGAGATAGGCTTTAACGGAGAGGTACTCAATCACAGTTAGGAAAAAGTTCTACTTCAATCCATGCCATCTATACATCTTGCTGATTTGTCTTCCTTGAAAATTTATTGTCCTCCTTTGATTTATCGCTTCTATCTCAGTATTGATTCCTTTTTTGATCTGTCTCCAAGATGGTCGAGACTAGATCCCATCGCTCCGGACCGGGGGATACTGCTGAGAGGTCTGCCACCTCTCATCTTGTACAGCCAGCCCCCGATACCGTGGCACCAGTTCAGCCAGCAGGGGTAGGTGTTTCAGCTGCCCTTGGAGGAGCCCCTCCACCAGTGCACAGACAGAGCCCGGTGATTCCGGAGATGTTCCAGTAGCAGCCGCCTTCAGGATCCGTTGACGTAATTCAGCTGTTCGCATTCTTTCGACAGTTCATGGAGGGCCAGTAGCAGCATCAGCAGAGTCAGACTGCGGAGATTAGTCGGGGTATTGATCGGGCCCTGACAGTGGTTGAGAGGGTGGTCGCCCAGCCTCCAGTAGTTCAGCAGCCGTACCGGCCGAAGGAGAAGGACATCCAGGATTTTCAAAAGATGCACCCGAGGGATTTTTGGGGTACAGAGGGCATCCTGTACGCCGATGAGTGGATAGAGCACATGGAGGAGATATTCAGATTGGCTGAAATCCCGACGAGACTTCAGATAGAGGCGGCAGCCAGCATGATGTAGGATCTGGCCCGCACATGGTACCAGACCGACCCGAGGGTTGGTACTACCGGACAGACTTGGGCAGCATTCAAGAAGTTGTTCAAGGAGAAGTTTTTCCCGGATGCAGCGCTATAAGCCCTCGAGACCCAGTTCGAGGCCCTAGTCCAGGGGAACCAGTCTGTGGAGGAGTATTCGGAAGAGTTCTGCCGGCTGGGCAGATTTGTAGAGGGGTTGACCGAGGCGACGAAGGCCTGGAGGTTCAGAAAAGGGCTGGTCAAGGAGGTGAAGTCCTATACCAAGAGTGCCCGCAACGCCACTTATGAGGAGATCCTAGTAGACGCTTTAGCAGCAGAGGATAATCTTGAGCTGAGGCTCAAGAGGGGACGGAACGCTCACGGTACCAACAGCAGCGGAGGCCAGGCCAAGAGGCCTCATGTACAGATTCAGCAGATGCAGGCACCGGTAAGAGTACAGCAGGCACAGCATCAGCCTAGAGGGCAGGACCGCAAGGTGCAGCCTTGTGCTTACTGCAAGAGGGCAGGGCATGTTTGGGAGACTTGTTATAGGAGACGGAAGGTTTGTCTGTTCTGTGGATCCGCTGCTCATCAGGTCAGGGATTGCCCTACTGCACCCGTATATGACGGAGCACCGGGTCAGAAAGAGGGAGCTAGGCCACCTGTAGCTCAACACCAGAGGGGTGGAGCTTTTGCGATGGCAGCCGAGGAGACTGACGTTGCAGGTGATGGATTAGCAGGTTTGACTTTCTTGTTCTTCCTCCCCACTTTCATGTGTGATTTCCCTTAGTACCTGCCAGGATATTGCTTGTGATTACTAGATAGTGTAGCTACCCTTTTCGAGACTGTAGAATCACGACCAGTAGGATTGTGTTGCTTCGACTTTGATTGGTTGGGGGTTTAACCTAGGAAGGGAAAGATCATCTTAATTTCGAGGACGAAATTTTTCTAAGGGGGTAGACTTGTAACACCCAGTTTCTGGAATGAGGATATTTCTGAAATTTTGTATTTATAAATATTATTTAATTGTATTTATTTCACATTATGATTTTTTGGTGATTTTTAATTATTTTTAAAATTATTTTAAAACTGTTTTAAGTCATGACTTGTGATTTTGACGTGCTGCTAGTGAAACCCTAGAGACTGCATGACCTAGAGCCTAACCATGTCATTAGGATGATTTAATTATCATTTTTAGCCTAGGGGTATTTTGGTCATTTTGACTTATTTGATTTATTTGAGGATTTATTGAATTGGTGAATTCTAGTTGACCTTGACTTGTTGAGACCTAGTGAACTAGCCTAGAAGCTA
>JANAVB010008700.1:0-15000 GCA_029216955.1 Iris pallida | reverse complement strand
AAAACTCCTTATTAGATCCCTTTTATCTAAATTTGCTGCTTATTGTTTTTCCCTTGAATATAAACTGTCCTTCTTAAAATTTTGCTTCATTCTCAGAAATTGTTTCTTGTTTTGATCTACCTTCGTGATGGTTATGGAGACGTGATCTCATCGCTTCGGTTCGGGGGATACTATCGAGAGGCTGGCCACCTCTCGTCCTGTTCATCAGGACCTCGAGACCGTAGCTCCTGTTGTGCCGACTCAGGTTGGCGTTTCTGCTATATTGGGGGTACACCTCTGTCTGTATAGAGACATTTTCCCGTCATATCCGATTTCTCTCAGCAGCAGTGGTTCATGCAGCATCAGCAACAGGCCAGAGGAAACCAGCAGGGCGAGCTATCGTCAGGACTGTCGAGGATACACAGACCATTGGAGATCTTGCTGTAAGTTCCGTTCTTCTCAATTCCATTCCCGAAGTTGTCTTTTATAACTACCTTGAAATCCAATTCCATCTGTTCCTTGCTGATTGATAAATTTTGTCATGTTGTTCTTTTGTTTTTGGTTTTTCTTCAAAAAAATCATATGGGCTAGGTCACCTAAATCATGGGATCTATAATCTTTGATAATCGTGTTAGTTGGCATAGTGAGGACACGTAGTCAGATTTTGGATGTATTTCTCGGGTATGGGAATTTAAGGTTTTCGCCGTCGCATGTGGCAATACGAAAATTTTAAATACCATGAACCTAGGGGTACGTACCATAGTCAAGGACTCTGTGATTATCGTAGCCTTGCTCACTAGCATGATGAAGACTCTGGACAACATGATTTTGGACAGACGCATATGATTAACAGATTGTATCTTGAGAAGGATTAAAACATCATACCCTTTTGATTGTTATAAATGACTTAGGAGTAGGGATATTTTAGTTTTGTAGAGCTTATTCATAGGTAGTACCTTCATAGCATAATGATATGGTGACTTGTAGAGTGTCTGTACCCTAGAGGTGATAGTTAGCATTGGTGCTAGAATAGTAACCCATTGCAAATAATTCTCCTGTTATCTATAATACCAACCACTTTACACATATAGGATGTTAGTATGCCATACAACCTTGATGATTATTTATTGTTTTCCTTTATCCTTCCAGTGAGGCACCCAGTGACCAGAGCCTGTCCTTGAGTATAGTTGTAGTTCACCTAAGACTGAGAGGCCTATATACATATAGATTGCAGATGATATACTTAGGATATATGGGATGGTTGTTGTTCTTGAGCTTATGTATATGTGGTATTTGGGATTGGTGTGCTTAGCTTGTAGGTATTTAGTTATGGGTGACTTGATAGGATTGGGAAGTTAAGAGCAAGCCTATTATAGAGTTTCTCTTTTGATAAATTCTAGCTGCCAAAACTTAGGTAGCTAACATAGGTAAAATCCTAAGAAGTTGACCAGCTGATGACCAAGTACTAGGATGTTGAGAAAATTGACTAGTGATTGACCCCTGACTATATTTGACCTAGAAGGGGGTGCGATCATCTTAATTTCGAGGACGAAATTTTTCTAAGGTGGATAGGATTGTAACACCCAGTTTTCTAGATGAGGGTAATTTTGAAATTTTGTAATTTGTTTCTTTTAGTAATGATATTTAAACCATGATATGATTTTGGGTTTTGATAGTGTAACCGTAGAGACTGTCTACCCTAGAGCCTAGCCATGTGATTAGGGTATTTCATTTATCATTTTTAGTTTAAGGGTATTTTGTCATTTTGAATTATTTGAATTTAATATATATATTTGGAATTTAAAATAATTATTTAGAATGGTGTAATTTAAATATTATTTAATTGATTGTCTTGTGTTGTGTTTAGCCCTAACCTAGATTGGACCTAACCTGGATTAGTCATAGCTAGTCTAGTGAGTCACATTGACTTTAGTTAGTATTGGTTAAATGGGTTTAAGTCATGATTAGCTAGGTTGAGTGGGTTGCAACTTGAGTAGGAAGGAGCCCTAGATTCTAGGCCATTCAAATAGACTTGATGTATTGCTAGACTTAGATGCACCCCTAGAAACCCTAACCCTAACTAAGTGGCCAGCCAAGAACCCCTCTTGCCTATAAAGTATCTCTATTGGGAGTTGTGCCTCTTTTCAATATTCCATCATTTTCCTAAGAACTAGGTAGCCTCCATTTGTATTTCTTTATAGATTAATCAATAGAGCTCCATTTTTATTGAGATTTCTTCCATAACACTCTAATCACTGTTCCCCTACTGTTCATGGAGGTCATTCTCAAATTTGGGACAATTTGGAGCTTTGGGGTTAGCAAGAAGGATCCTCCATTTTGAAGCTTTCCTTGGAGAAGAACACCAATAGGTAACTTCTCATTCTCTCCATGAAATTTCAATTTCTTTGCATAGATAGGAAGCCCTAGGTGTCCTCTCTCTGTAGGAATAGGTTTTGCAAAATTTCGTGTCCATTTGGTGTCCATATCGGATACGTGTCATAGTGTGCGTATAGGTGTTTGATAGAATGCCTCTTAGGATTTTATTTCTAATTTTTGTGGAATAAATTGCATGGAATGACATATCTATATATGTATATATATTTCGTGTAGACTGAGCATGAATTCGAGTCGTGTCCGTGTCCAAAACGGATACGAACACGCCCGCAGCAGCCTTAGGACAGTGCCCTACTACTCGAGGATTCTTGCGCAGTGTCTGTGTCACTTGGACATGATTCCTTTGACACAGAGGTGGGTCTAGTGTCTGACAAGACTCCCCTAAAGTATCGTCTTGTGTCGTGTCGTGTCGAGTAAGGAAACACGTGTGCACGGGTCTTATACTGTCGTACGCACGCACAGTTTTGGCTCTGTTACGGCCTCCAAAACTCTTGACACGACCCTTGTGGACACGGTGCAGGATGATACGAGTGAAGCCCTATATGGGGCGAACATATGGGCACGAGCATGAGTCGTGTCGTGCCCTGTGTCGCGTGCACGAGGCCGTGTCCTCGCTGCACGAGCCTGTCTGATACACTATTTACTGTCACATTGGTGTCAGTTAAATTCGACACAGTTGCACACGTTTTGGGACACGAGCATGACCCCCTGACACATGTGCACATGTGACTCACCTTCGTATATTACTGATTTCGGTTTTTGATTAATATGGTATTCGAATTTAGGAAATTGTTATTTTTTATACTTACTGATATGCCGAGTTCCTGAAGTTTTAATGAAGGTATTCGACTACTTTTGAATGTAAATTCAAATGTAGATTCACAACTACATACCAGGATTAGCCTATCATGTTAGGTTCATGATTTGCATAGAAATTTAGTTTTAAATTGGCATTGGGCTTTTGAGATTTTATTGACTGATGCACACTGTTTCCTGATTTCTGAGTTAGAGGCACTTTTCAACCCAAATTGCATGAATTAGATCACCATGTTACTTCATTATACATGTATTAGATTACTGACACGATTGGTTATAATTTGTATCGAGCCTTGGGATTTCATTGAACTGTTTTCTATCCTGTTTTCCTGAGAACCTATACCATGTCACAGACACACCACACCCTGAAACAAAAACTGAGATTTGATGTTAAGATACTATGTTAATTCATGTGCACATGTAATAGATACTGCTAGGTCGGGCTTTCATGTTAGAATAGGATTTTCACTTGAGTAATGAAATTCGAAATATGGATTTGAATTTGGGTTGATAGCATGTACTGTCATTGGTTCTAATTTCCTGGAAACAAATCTGAGTTATGCACACTGATTTTCATCCCAGATTTTTATACCAAATTCTGATGTTAAGTTGCATGTTTAAGATCACCAACTTGTGTATTAGTTCATGTTAGTTTGATTCCTCATGTTAGATTAGGTTTTGATCTAGAATGGGATTTTGAACATTGATTTGGAATATGGGAGTGTAGATTATGTACACTGTCCCTTTATTCAAATTCCTGAGAACACTGAGTTATTCTCAGTTTTACAGTTGAAGTGAGTCATAAATCTAATGTTTACAAAGTTATTGATGTCATGATTCAAGTTTTAGAAATATTACTGATTTCCTCATCCATTGTCAATTCGATTTTTGTATAATTGGACTGTCACATACAGGTTCCTCATTACCTGTCACATTTTGCTAACCTACCCACATCTACACTGAACATTGACACACTGTCTTGAATTCACTGAGACACATGAACCTGGGATTCACTTTGTGATGTATTGATGGAGATTGTTTTCATTTCATTCGAATTGGCAGCTGTTTAAATTCCTGAGATAAAGGGCAAGCCACATTGAACTGGTCCTATAACCCTGAGCATACTGAGACACACAGGGATTTGGTTTCAAATGTTGCATTCATTTTCCAGTAAGATGGCTTGTTTCACTGTCACCTAGGTTCTACACACACACACACTGGAATAGGAAACCTGATGATTGAATAGGTTCTTGGTTAACTGTCACACAGGTTCCCCAATTACCTGTCACATATTTCCTTTCCTCACACACATGTCTACACATGCCTCACATATATACACACATATGTTAGTCTATATGCTAGATGTTATGGTTCATGAGTTGGGGGTTTATAGCAATCATATCCTGAGATTGTAGGGTTGAGGTCCTATCCACTTGGTCCTGGCCCCTTTGAAACCCTAACATGCCTAAGCCATATTGTATATGCTATATCTATATATATGAGATAGGTACTTGTGATACATATATATGTGGATATGTATTAAGGGTAAGATATATGGATAAGGTATGGTGATATAAATTATATATAGGTGAGGTGTCTATATATATATTATAGGTATCTTCCCTATAGCTGATTTCATATGATATATCTATATGTGATGTTTTTCCTTTTGTTGTTGAGTTGGTAGTGTTGGCTATAAGGTTGGTTTAAGGTATAGTTTGTGCTAGAATTTTAGCCTATAGTTGATATAGGTTAGAATAGCCTAGTATATGTTGTTTAGGTCTAGAGTTGACCAATAGTTGGACCAAGGTTGTTAAGTATAAGTTCCAAAACCCTAGAATGACCAAGTTGACCAAATAGTTTAGGATTGACTTGGTTAGTCCAAGTTGACCGGGTTTGACTTAGAGTTGACTTGACCTAGAATGGCCTAGAATTATGTAGATTGCATCATAAACTCCATTTATCTTATTTTAAACACATTATAACCTGTATTACTCTGTTTAGGACATTGTGACTCTGGTGCAGGCATCTGATTATCTTACTCTTTTCAGAGTAGCAGGCGAGTACATTCTCTGATAGTTCTCTCATTTATTTGTCAATTACTGTACTTCAGTTCTAGTTAGCTGTATGTGATTCTCTGTTACAAACACGTATTATTATTTCTGAATCCATGTATACGACACACTACTTACTCGTCTTACCTCTATTATTCGAATCACCATACGAATCATTATTCGCACCACCTATTCGTATCTTCATATGCTGGTTGGACTTTTATTCGATTGATGTGTCGGATTTTGGATTCATTTGTATTAGATGGACGGGGAAATACTTGATTAGACATGTGAACATTCCCACTATTCGAACTACCCCCTGTGAATGATATTCGAACGATAGCCATTCCACCCCCGGCCAGGTGTGTGATGTACCGGATTTACCCTTAGCTGTTTACATGTCTATCAAAGTATTTTAAAACACACTTGGAGAATTTATTCGAATCATTGTTTGACTACTATTCGAATCAATATTCGTATCACCTTATTCGCATCACCTTATTCGAATCACCTTATTAGAACAATGATTAGAATCACATTCGACTCATCTTGTATTAGACTCACATTGGGATTACACTCGACTTGTATTGTACTGTCTGAACTCATCATGTTACTCTAGTTCAGCTAGATCTTATTTTACAGTCTTCATTGCTATGTTTTTCTTCTTGTTTAGTTATCTTACTTTCCTTGTACCTTAACTGCTCTCTACAATATTACTCGTAGAAACTGCCATATTCATCAATACAACTGTCTATAACTGCTTTATAGTTCTCTATCATTTACTTGGGATTTCTTGAAAAATTGTAGTCGTTCCTGTCCTGACTGGACCTGTTAAAAATATTACAGATGCTTGCCCTGAGAAATTTGTCCTACTTGCCTTGGAGCAGGAGATGGCTTAGCTACCTATGGCCCCGATACTCAGGAGTGATCGGGAGACTAGCTAGTAGACTTGGTTTAGTTTTCATGTTTTAGAACTTGAATTGTAATAACTGAGATACGAGTTTGTATTTGAGTTTGTTTGAGATATTATTATTTAGTAGTTTATAAATGTTGTTGTTTAGTCTTTAGTTATAACTTCTGTGTTATCTTATCGTGCTTAGACTGTGATTGAGATTTCATTATATCTATACTTGTCCTCCGTTCGGAGTTGAGATTTGACAAGTACATTATAATTGCATGAGTTGTTGATTAGATAGTAACCTAGGACAGCGTTCTACTGCCGACACTGCGGCATAGGCTGGACGTACCCACTTCTCGTTCCCCTACACAGGGTGCGGGTCGTGACAGATATAATTCACACATCCATCGTATCTAAGTCAAGTATACTATGAAGCAATTTGTCACTATACCATATTCCCTAAGTCACTTAACACAATTAACTTATTCGATCACAAGGTCGTCTAGCATAACAATACGTCAAGCCCCAATCTTTTGTAAGTCTGATTATCCATGCTGGACATAAAATTATCATGCCAATGCTCCTGCAATATAATTGTCTTCATTGGGGCATAACTCTTACTTTGAGTCTAGACTAATTCATTCTCGATACGCACATTAGATCTACTCAACCTCAACCTTTATCATCAATTACAAGTCCAAACAATCATCGAATTCACCTTCGCATCAAAGGACAAGTCAAAATAATCCAATTGCCACGCCCTAATCTCCCACAAGTTCTATTATCCCTGCAGTACACGAATCACTATGCCAACGCTTCCACAGAGTGATCGCCCTAATCCGGCATGACGTATTGTGCAAGTCTGGAGTTGTGATTGCACAAGACAAGAACGTAAACATTGTGGTTATCATCGAAACAATCAAGATACTTTTATTTTCATTCGAGTAATATATCAATCCATTCTTAGACATTTTCTTATTTCCTCAAGTCATAACAATTCTTACATCAATGATCAACAACTCTGTCATTTTCGTTTCTTATAGTCCAATTATCATTTAATCATGTATGCCACAAGTTCATCTAATCAAGTAATCCAAACATTTATTATTATCAAATCCCAAGTATAGCATCCATTTGAAAAATAACATTTTACACGATCATTATTCTTCGAATCAGAGTACTCTCGAGTTATCTCACATTAATCTTTGATACGCCTCAATACCATCAATGATATACATAACCTGACGATCTTCCTTTGCAAGGAACTCCGAGATGTGCAACTGATGATATCATCTAAACTGGATATAGTACAATTTACTTGACATTCATGATCAAATTCGATCATTTCCATGCATGCTAACGTATGCGATTCATATCAATTCCTTGATTGAATCATCTATTTGTTACACCTTAACTTTTTTTATTCAATCTACCTATCCTTATCACTTTGTATTTCACACTCAGCACAATCCCAATCCGATGTGTGTCATTTTCTTCGTTCGTTCAAACCAAGCTCATACTAGTTATCAAGTAACGACTAACTTTGAAACACTCTTTCTAAGGCTTTGCTTTTAGTACAGTGCTTGCTAATAGACTCGTTGGTACCCTGTATCCCTAATTGATTGAATTCCTAAGGCTATTCCATAAATCACTCAGGGATGAAGGTTTCATAGAATTTGGAGTTCGGAAGGAGGTTTATGCTCACGTTATACGTGCCCGCGTAAGCATTAAACTTTACGCCCACGTTTTTACGTGCCCGCGTAATATCAAGCTCTACGCCCACGATCATTCGTGTCAGCGTGAATCTGTTTTACGCAAGTCGACTTGGCTTGGCGTATTACTCCTTTACGCGTATTCATTCGTGCGTAAACTTGACTCTTACGCATGCAACTTTTACACGTGGCTCGACCCTTTACGCATACAATGTTTTACGTGTAACTCGACTATTTACGTGTACAGTATTTCATGCGTAACTCTATTCTTTTACGCGTAAAAGTCTTACGCGTAACCCTGTTCTTTACGCGTAGCTCTGTTTTACGCGTACTCCTTGGCTCGGCATAAGACGAGTTTTTACGCGCAACTTTGTTCCTTTATTTGAGCGTACTTCCTTTACGCGTATTCATCCATGCGTAAACTTTGACCCTTATGTGTATGAATTTACGCGTAACGTTACTTCTTTACGCATACTTTCTTTACGCGCGTATTTGCCTTAGCATAAAGCTTGGCATAAACCGGTGGCCTTAGCGTAAAGCTTTGGCGTAGACTAGTCATGGTATAGATTAGCCTTAGCATAATCCAACCTTGGTGTTCCTATTGCTCTATACTTTATTTACTTTATGTCGGCATGGCATTTCTCCTATTATATCCTTACGCCTTTTTGGCATGAACTCGATATAATCATGATATGCTAATATTTTAATACATATTGTGGTGTGGAATGTGCCCTGTGTCCTGATTGGTTTATGGATACCCAGTATGACTGGAACTTAACCCTGAGAGTTATAGACTCGATCATACTAAATACTAGTTTGACTTTCATGTCTTGGCACGAATTGACATTGATTGTTATCTTGACTAAATGATTCATCATGCGTTCCTAGTTGGAACTAAAGAGACTGGCTAGTCGTTTTACTGAAACTGAATGAGACACATTTATATTAACTATGAACCATTGCAATCGACTAGCCGATCCCGAACATTGGCATATAGACACGTGCAGGCTTCAACTGATTTTTCTACAAAAGCGGCATGTGTACTTTACAGTCAAGGCATGATTATTTTGTGGTTAGGTTTGATTTATTGCATTACGCTATGTAAGACCTACAACCTAACCACACGGGCATCGTTGTAGAGTTGTGCATAACGTACTCTGTACGAAAGTACTCATTCTAAATGACCATGATCCACGGTATGGAATTTCAATTAACATAGGGACTACTAAGTTAAAAAAATAACGACTGCATGGAGAGAATGGATTCCCGAGTTCTTACATGACAGCCATCCTTGGGGCAATTAGTGCCCCGACATGCCGGCTGGTTCCCACACATACTACAAATCTGCCACACGGGCAGGGAGCGGTATATGCTTATATTTATTTACTGTATACTGATGACGGGCATCCCGTCGGGACTCGTCTAATTCCTGATTGGCGCAATTGATTTATTGGTAGACTAGCCTTGCTTGTGCATAGTAAGAACTGAGGAATCCTTGTTGCATATTTCAAGGATAACTTGAAACTCACAGTTAGCAAGCGTAGTAGTAGTTGTATTGCCGTTAAATTGATTTGTTTTCGTATTGTACCTACTCTATTAACTACTGAGATGATCAGAATGTCAGGACATGACGGGTCAACTTATGTCCTTATTTGGTTGGGAAGTTGGTTTGAAGTGTCGTGATGTGTGAATCCCAGTAGCAAGCGGAGACTTATTATTATATTCTTAACTCTTATCACTGGTTTTAGATCTCATGTCGTGCTTCCTTGTGGTACTTGCTATTAGAGGTCTAACCTCTCTGGTTTTGCATGGCCAGATTTAGAGCCAGTTCCCGAGGACTCATCTTACTTCTACCTCCAAGATGGTAAATACTAGAAGGATGATCGCAGGAGGACACGAGTGGGTTCTTTACTTCCCTGCTCGTTTTGCTACTTACTTTACATTTTGTCGCTTGGCACCGACAAGTTTGTCAGATTGTCTTGTATTATTTTTACATAATTGTAACTAAGTCAGACTACAGCTGATAACGATTGTGTATACCTTGCTATACCATCTGGCTATGTTTTGTACAGCCAGATCTCAAGAATATTTTGACTAAGCGTTTGGGATGCCTTACTGCTTTATCTTACATGTTCTCTATTATTGCTTCTTGTTTGAATGATTGAGACAATAGATGTTGAGTAACCATAGTGAGACTTTCATGTAGTGTGCACCCCCTCATCTTTTAGACAGCATTGATCGTATTATACGGTATTCATCTACCCCTAATACGTAGCTGGCTGAGTCACTCTCCCGCTCTCCGGTATTCTGGTTCTGGGGTGTGACAACTCCATTGGCATCTACAGCTCTCTGCTTCAGCTCAACTATGGCTTCTCTAGATATGGTGACTCGGGTTGGAGAAGGAAACTCTTCGAGGATGCCAGCACCGAGATCTCCTGGTGCACAATCTGTGATTTCATCTTCTTCTGTAGAATTCGAACTGAAGTAGCTACTCCTGGTGTATCAGTGATGACAAATATCGTCGTCGACTTATACCAGCGCTTTCTTCACTTCTTTATGAACTCTTGTTCAGATGGTCTTGGAGAAAGGCCACCCCTACGAGTCAGTAAGGATAACTGCCTCCTTTATCATTGAAGCCATCCGCAATATTGGCGATCTGGAGAGGGTTAGCTTCTTGGAGCACATCTCGGATGCGCTCAAAGATCCTATCAAATCCTACCAAGATCTGACAAGAGGCAATATCCAGCGGCTCGTAGATGCTGAGTGTGAGGCAATGGCTTGCGAGTCTGCAGCACGGCAAGCATCCTTTGAAGATTTTATGGTTGCCTTCTCAACGCGATCTACAGAGTTAGATGCTAGCATTATCGAAAATAATTTTTCTGTTGATAAGACTGAAGCCACAAAAAAAAGAAGCGGCTGAATGCCAAGTTCTTCTTCAGAAATTAGAAGCTGAGATAGCCAAGCTTCGCCAGGCACTCAGAGCAGCCAAGAGACGTGAAGAAGAAGTACTTGAAATGCATCAAGTTGTCGCAAGCCGTCTAGATGATCTAAGAAGGCAACAAGAGGAATTTGTTCGAGTTCCGGCTGCAAAAATCGAACGCCGAGTTAACTCCCTGCAACCTTTTGATCCAGAATCTGGAAGGTCCTTGGCCGGGCAAAGGGTGCTTGATTCCAGAACAGAGAGGGCTGATGCTCTAAAGAGAACGATAAGTGAACTTAGCACTCAGCCTCCCATATGAAGCTATCCAATTGTGACAACTTTTTTTGTTCTGCTGAATGTACAATTTTGATGTTTTACACGTCATTGGAATAAAAATATTGATAAACTTTTTGTGGCTCTATTACTTATTGCGTATCTATTTAAGACACAAGTAATAGATAGGAAAAAGAAATATGTTCAGAGGTGCTGGACATGACATATTTCTTAAAATAATTTATTATATCTTAGGTAATATGGACATGACGGAATATAACTCACAATATTATTATTTCGAAGATGACATCATCAGAAGTAATGTGGACGTGATGAGTCGTTAATGTAGATAACATAATTTAGAGGTAATATGGACGTGAATTCATACATCTATTGATTATTCTTGAGCTAACTGGGGTTCCAGAATAGGATATCTTTTAAAACAGCTGGGTTTCAAAAGATGATGTTTGCAATGATGGAGTAGACGATGTTGTCACTCTGGATAGGCTCCAATGGGAATTCAAAGATTTGAAGTATGTACAATATTTGTTAGAAAATACAATACACACTTTCAAACAAAGAATTTCTTCAGAAATTTGTTGCTAATAGGCATCATAGCGATTCGGCCATCCATACCAGACAGTTGATAAGCTCCATTTAAGAAAACGTTGCTTATAACGTATAGACCTTTCCACTTTGGTTCAAACTTGTCCTTGCTCATGTGTGTCATAGTCATATGACTTCTGACAATAGGGACTAGCTCGCCTTTTTGAAATGCTCGTACTTTGACTTTACGGTTGAAGGCTTTTGAGATACGGGCTTGATATAGCTCGATGTGTTGTTGAGCTAGTAGTCGCTTCGCGTCAAGTGCTTCAAGCTCCTAAAGTCTAAGACGATTATTGTTTTTTGTTGTGAGTTCATTGGCAATGGCTATTCTCAGTGATGGAATCTGAATCTCTAACAGAAGGACAGCTTCATATCCATACACCAAAGAGAAAGGTATACAGCCAGTCGGAGTGCGTACGGTAGTGCGATAGGCCCATAGACATTCTCCAAGATTTTTGCTCCAGTTCCATTTATTTGTAGAAATAAACTTTTTTAGAAGCTTGATGATTGTTTTTTGAATGCTTCTGCCAAACCGTTAGCTACAGGATTGTAGGTTGTAGAAGCAACATTGTTGATTCGGTTGTTATCATAGAATCGAGTAAACTTCTGACTGACGAACTGAGGTCCATTGTCAGGAATGACTCGCTGAGGAATGTCGAATCTGTAGATTACATAATGTCTGATGAAGTTGATGACACTGCTTGTCTTGACTTCAGCTAGGGGTAGCTTTGGCCCATTTGGAGAAGTAATCGGTTATAGCTAGGATATACCGATGTCCTCGAGATAAAGACAGATTAATAGGACCGATACATCTATGCCCCAGGCTTCAAAGGGCCATGATGCTGCACTAGGATACAGGAATTCTGTTGGTTGAGGAATAAAATCTACATGGATTGACATGCTCGGCATTTCTTTGAATATTTGATGGCCTCTGACCCCATGGTTGGCCAAAAATATCCCATGCGTCGAATTCGATCTTGTAGCTTAGGCCCCAGGCTGATGTGCACCACAGACACCATCATGAGCTTTACGTAGTATATGGTTTTGCTTCCTCTTCGGCAAGACAATGTTGAAGCATACCCTCATATGATCGTCGGTAGAGTATTTTAGAGGTGTGGTTGTAGTAGAATCGAAGTGACCGCCGACGGATTGTTGTTGCCTCCTTAGGATCTTCTGGTAGGATGTTATGTACCGTAAAGTCGATGAAGGGAGCTCTCCAGTCTTCATATGTGGTGCAAATCTCGACTGAATTGTTGGATTCCAGATTCAAGTTATTCTCAATGCAGAATAATTCTCTGTTAGTGATAACGATCATCTATTGTTTTTTACAGGGATTGCTAATAATGCTGCTAGATTGGCAAGCGCATTAGCTTCTGTATTGCAAGCTCTACGTACATGTTCAATAAAGAAACCTTTGAATGATGTAGCCAACTTGACTGCTGCTTCATGATATAGAATAATATTGATTCCGTACTTCATACGTACCTCTAACCTGATTGACGATCAATTTAGAGTCTCCATATACTTCAACGTAGTCGATATACAATTGTTTGGCTAATTGGAGACCGATGAGTAAAGCGTTGTTTTCAGCCACATTGTTAGAGCATTACTTGTCCAAAGAATAAGCTCTCTGAATTTCTAGTCCTTCGGGAGATATCAGAATAATTCCAACTCCAGCAACTATAGTGCATTTGGGCCCGATTCTGGATACACCATCAAAGAATAGTCGCCAAGCAAGGATTCCTTCTGAAGTCATGTTAGACTCCAGAGTTTTATCAGGGATCTCGTCATAGAGTTTAGATGTCTCAGGGATTGGATAAGCAGCCAGAAAGTCAGCTAAGGCTTGACCCTTAACAGACATTTGGAACATAGAGTGTACTAGGTTTCTTCATAAAGACTCATAGAGGATTGACTCTGGAGATGACATGATGGTTTAGCCCGTGATATAATGTCTTATTTTCTGGACAGTGAACATCAGGGCTAAATATTCTTTTTCTACTGGGTTGTATCGGTGTTCAGCATCGATCATTGTACGACTGAGATAATAGATGCCTTGCTCATGACCTTCTTTGTTCGTTTGGGCTAGTAAGCGCCCAGGGAATGATCCATTGCTCGAACATACATCAGGAAGGGTATTCCTATGACTGGAGGTACTAGGACTGGAGGGTTCGTCAAGTACCGCTTTATATCTTCAAATGCTTGCTGGCATTCTTCAGTCCAAACGAAAGACATACCTTTTTTATTAGTTGAGTAAACGGTATGCAACGTCCAGAGAGATTTGAGATGAATCTCCTGATGTACGAAAGCCGTCCCTGGAATCCTCCTCGCCCTTTTAGGTTTCGTGGAGGACGCATCTCTTGAATGGCTTTGACTTTCTCGGGGTCAATATGTATACTCTTAGAGGTAATAACGAATCCGAGAAATTTGTCACTAGAGACTCCCAGGAATGACTTGGTGGGATTCATCTTGAGTTGATGCTGGCGCATTAGATCGAAGATAGTTCTTAAATCTTGGATGTGGTCTTCCATTAGACGACTTTTGATAGCAATATCATCGACATAGCATTCGACTGTCTTCCGTAAATATTCACGAAAGATGGTGCTCATGGTCCGTTGATAGATTGTGCCAGCATTCTTGAGACCAAATGGCATGACGGTGTAGAAATAGACTCCTAGAGTGAGGAAAGATATGTATTTTTATCTTCGGGGTTCATCCTGATTTGATTTATTCGGAGATTCCGTCCATAAAAGACATCCGCTCGAACCCGTAAGTTTTGTCGATCATGACATCAGTGATCGGAAGTGAGAACTCATCCTTGGGACAAGCCTCATTGAGGTCTCTAAAATCGATGCAGACTCGGATCTTCCCTATTTTCTTTATAACTGGGACAACATTAGCCACCCAGTCAGGATGTTCTTCTTCTCTGACAAAGCCATAAGAGATGAGCTTCTTGACTTTAGCTTCTATGGTGTCCATCATGTCTGGTCAGAATCAACGGTATTGTTGCTTGAGTGGCCTTACATTTGACAGAATGTTGAGCTTGAGGGTAGCGATCTAGGGATATAATCCCGGCATGTCTTCATAGCTCCAGGCGAATACGTCAATGTATTCCCTAATAAGCTGAATTAATTCTTGTTTATCTGCTTCAGGAAGGCTTTTGCTGATGAATATCGGTCTGAAAAAGCTTTGTCTCCGACATCGACTTGAACCAAGTGATCTTCGGTAGATGGCTTGCGTTGCTCGAAGCAAAGTTCCTATTGAGTATCTATCATTTGTGCCCAAGGATCAGATTTAGGGGCTTCAGCACAATCGTTGTCGTGTTCTGAGAACTCGATAGTCACCATATTG
>JANAVB010008699.1:0-49271 GCA_029216955.1 Iris pallida | reverse complement strand
CTCTAACATTATCAAGTAAAAAAGATTATGAATCTCTATTTCATAGCCTTTGATTTTCTCCTTGGCATGCTTATATTTACTAATGACTTTCTTGTGATCATTTAGTAAGTCATTAAAAGCATCGCTAAGTTTATCAAATGTAAAGTCATTAAGAGTTTCGTCAGTTACCTTATCGGATGTTGCCATTAGGCAGACATTAGCAGTGTCTCGAGGAGAGTCATCTTCTTCCTCAGAATTACTGGCTTCGCTTTCATGCCAAATACTAGTGTTGGCATACTTTCGCGAAGAGGGCTTCTTGTAGGGCTTCTCATATCTGTTACCTTTTATTGCAAAGGGACAGTCCTTTCGAACATGTCCAGTCTTTTTGCGGCCGTAGCACGTTGGTTCTTCCTCGTCGTCTTCTTGTTGTTCCTTCTTCCTTCAATTGAAACGAAGGAACTTCTTGAAGTTACGGACTAGAAGAGCTTGATCATCACCTTCTGAATTGTCGTCGTCAGTCTCTTCAGGATCAACCCTTCGACGATGAGCTTTTAGGACAATCTCTTTTGCCTTTGGAGCAGGTTCGTCGAAGTCTTTGAGATCGAGCTCGTGGGTCATCATCTTTTCTATTAAAGTTTCTATAGACATTTTGGTGAGATCATTGCCTTCTATAATTGCTATTACCTTAGGGTTCCAGATCTTCGGTAGCTCCCTGAGTAACTTGCAGATCTTCTCATGATCGGAGTATTGTTTGCCAAGAGATGACAGAGGATTGATGACGTTAAGGAACCTTGTGAATATTTGAGTGATCGTCTCATTCGGCTTCATCTTGAATGCCTCGTATTCTTGAGTCAGACAACTGATCTTAGATTCCTTGACTTGAGTGGTTCCTTCATGCGTCACTTCCAGAAGCTTCCATACTTCGTGCGATGTGGTGCATGTCGAGACCCTGTTAAATTTAGTCCTGTCTATTGCACAGAAAAGAGCATTAATAGCTCTAGCATCTAGACTCGCCTATTTTTTTCCTCGTCAGAATACTTGTCGTTGGGTTTTTCGATGAGATCTTCCTCGACAACTATTCTGGCGGGCTTTTTGTAACCATTAGTGACAATGGTCCACCGGTCAAAGTCTAGAGACTTGAGATAGAAACTCATCCTAGTTTTCTAATAGGTGTAGTTGGTTCCATCAAATAGGGCTGGTCTATGAGTGGACTGTCCCTCACCATGGTTGGAAAACATAGGTTGTGTGGTTGCCATGGATCAGCTCTAGGATGTTAGTCCTTGTTAAGAGAACAGAGCCCTGATACCAATTGAAGAACGGATAGGCAACTCTAGAGGGGGGTGAATAGAGTTTATAACAATAATGGCCAAATAAAATTTAACTCTTTTCACCAACAGCAAATAATCAGAGTAGTAAATACGGAAATAAAAAGATCAAGAGAGCATACGCAAACACAGCAGATTTTTAACCTGGTTTTCCTCGTGGAGGACTAGTCCAGGTCGGAGAACTCTAGCTTAGGATTAAATCCACTATTTATGAAATAGTAGTTACACCCCGTGCCTTTTCTTCAGAAGAGCACGTCAACTTCTTACAAAGATCGCTGTGGCGAAGCTTGGAATTTTTCAAGCGACTTTCTTGACTCTTGCACAAACTTCTAACTGAATAGCACTGAGCACTTTTAGGCTTTGGAAGCTTATGGCTAGTAGATGAGAAGGTTAAGGCTTGTATGAGCCTTATAGAGAAGAGAGAAAAAAATAATTGGATGCTTGAAAATATTGGAAATGATGGGTTATTTATACTAGTCCAGGAGGACAGAGTTTGGCCAGAACTCTGTCCCAAAGATTCAAAAATATGGCCGTTGGACAACTTGAAAACAGGAAGCCCTAAAAATTAGGGTCCTAAAAATCAGGGGGCAGAGTTCGGCCCGAACTCTGTGTGGGGCAGAGTTCGGCCCAAACTCTGTCTCCTTGCTGACAGAGAGTTCAGATGAGCTTTGTGGGCTAAGTTTGGCTTAGTGGAGCTTTGGGTTTGTTTGAGAATAAGGTTTAAGCCAAAAATACCCAGTCCTACTCAGTTTACATTCTACTAGACTCAATAAATGTAAAATAGTACAGACTCTGAAAATGTGTACGCTGTAGGAGAGAGACGACGTCCGTTTTGCACTGAGTTCTGTCTTGATGTGTCATATTAAATTATGACAAGTATCATATTGTCAATTTGTCAATATTTGGTTGACTGTGATCCAGTTTGTGTCGACACATGCAACGAACCTTGGAAAAGAAAGAATGAACCTTGAAGAAAGAGGAACAAACCTTGGAAGGAAGAAAGAACCTTAGGTGATAAAAGGTCTACCTTTTGATCTTCTTTATACAGCGAATGTGGTGTACCCAAGAGGCATATCCTCTCTATAAAGAGGACGGAGATGGTAAAGGTTGAGAACATGAAGAAGAAGAATAACACAACTTGTAATCCACCTCAAGTGAGTTTGTAAAAAAAAGTGATCCTCAAGTTAACTTGTACCAACTTGAGTGAAGGCCCTTTGTAATATTTCATTTGATTATAGTAAAAAGAGAAGAAGGACGGAGAAAGGATGTAGGCTCAAATTGAGCTGAACCTCGGTAAATCTTGTGTGTGTGCAATCTTTTTTTCTCTTGCATTTTTAGTTTTTTCTTATCTCATCACAAAGGCGGTAATGTCTTGTTTTATAACTATCTAAATCCGGAAGAGGAGTATTTTTGTCAATTCATATTATTTATAATATTGTGCCTAGTAATTTATTTTATATTGTGTATATTTATTTATTAATATTGTGTTAGTTATTACGGTCAGTGGTTAGCATAATTGTTAGACTTGTGTTAGTGAACTTAGCCTAGACATTAAATTAGAGCCCAACAATTAGCATGACATGACTCATAGACCAACTTATTAGACTAGACCATTTAGACTCATTAGTTATGACAAATTAATTAGAATAGAGATTATACTATTTACCGAAATAGGTCCAAACCCTTCCATACATTTAATTAGCTCTCATGACAATAATTAGAGGGTAACTTGGACATTTTGGATTAGCCCTAACCTAGGTTACATGGCCGGCCAAGAGAGGGGGGTGTTCCATTTCTTTTATTTTATTTCATTGCTCCATTTTCTCCCAATTTGGTGTTCTTCCCTATTTGGAACCATTCCTCCACCAATCTCTCAAATCTTGCTTATTCTCTCATCAATACCTCTCATTCTCTACACTAAAAGGAGCCTAGGAGCTTGGAGACTATGAGCACAAGAAGAAGACTCTATTTGCTAGGAGCTACGTGTCCGGATCGTATCCATTTGACTTTTTATTGGGAATTCATCTCCCAATAGGTATACATATCAAATTCCTTGCTATTTAGACTCTATTTGTGTTATTGAACCCTTAGGAATTCACCCATGGACTAGGATTACCCATAGGGAGAGTTTTGAGAGACAAATGACTGTCTATTTGAAAGTTACAATGGATTTTGTGCCATTTTAGAGGAATTTCGAGAATGGTGCACCAAGTGTTTGTCATTAGAATTATTAGATCTATTTAGTGGAGATTTGATTGTGTGTGTCTAGATTCGTGTCCACAAATAGATATGTGTAGGTCATGTCCTGATACGGTAGGACACGGGGTCAATTTGGGTTTTTTTTTGCGCTCCTACACTTGTGGTGCACATGTCCTATTGCACATGACACTTGACATTAGTTTCGATTTGCACTAATTATGTTTATATGTATATTTTAGACTTGCTCATATGTTTTGGTAGGATTCAGACAAGGCTTGGTATAGGTATCTTGGCCGTATCACAAGCTTATCGTAGACTAGTTCGATACGGGGGTGGTGCACACCAAGTGTTTGTGTTGGGCCTATGTGTATGTGAATATATTCATATATGGATAGGTATGTGTATATGTAGATGTACATGTGTATGTCATGGTGCGTGTTAGAGCCTTTTGGCTTGTGTGTGCAAATGGCATACATGTGTGTGTGTGTGTGTGTGTGTGTGTGTTGTGTGTGTGTATGTGTGTGTGTGTGTGTGTGTGTATGTGTGTGCCTATGTGTGTGATAGTATGTGCGTTTATCTGTTACACACATGTTTGTGGGGGTGTGCGGTCATCAATTTGATTTCTAGATAGAAAGGTTGGCAGTTAGTTGGATATATAGACTTATAGATTGAATGATAGATATATGGGTAGATTGGTAGGTAGTTAACTAAATAGATAGGTAGCTATTAGGGAGGGTTGTGAGATAACAATAGTAGGTGCAACAGTAGCTACTACTGTAGCTTGAAACTAAGCTTCAACAGCAGTAGCAATGATGCACTGCTTGTGATCAAAGGGAGAGCATAACAGTAACAGAAGAAATAAGGGATGTGGGGCCTATTTTGAACAACAACAATAGTAGTACCTACTGACTATACAACAGGTTGTACAAAGATTAGGGGGAAATGGATTATGTTGTTAGGTAGCTGCAAGATCTAGGAATACCAACAACAGTCACCTGTTGTACAGAGACAGCAGGTTAGGCATCAATGACAGGGTAATGCCAATAACATGGTGGCTAATTCAGTAGCAGTTGCTACTGCATTGGGGGATGCATACACATGAAGGAAGGGCTGTTTGGCTTGTTGTTGTAAACAACAATAGTAGCAGGGGTTGTAGACTACTACAGGTGATAAGTAGGAGTTTTTAACCAGTGCACATGTGTGCACTGGACATGGGGGAATTCCCAAATTAACAGTAGGTTGTGGTATAAGGGGGGGGCTTTTGTGTGCCTGTCCAGTATACTTGGAGGGTAACATCAGCAGTAGAACAAGGTTAGGACTTGATGACAGTCCACTAATAGCAACAGAAAGCCTCCTTCCTTTTCTTTTTCCTGTCTGTTCAGGTACCCATCTAGGATTAGGGGTGTATGGCAGGGAACCTAGAGTGCTCTGCAGTTTGGCCTTGGCTTGTGCAGGGTCTATGCATATTGTGCACAGACCAGTGGAGGCTAATATGTAGGGTGCACCCAATATGCACTCTACATAGTGTATGTGTCCTTGTGTGTGGGTGAGGTAGGAATAAGTGTAGGCATGGGTAGATATTGTGATTATGTGTGTTAGTGTTAAGTGAGGATATAGGGTTGAGTGTATAGGAATATCCCTATACATGTGGTAGTGTAGGTAAAAGGGTAATTGTCCAAGTAATTTGGTTAGGTGAACATAGGTAGTAGATATGGGATACCTAAGTATAGGTTTTGAGTGTAGGTAATGTCTAGAAAGAAGTAGGTAATAGGTTAAGGTATGTGTGTTACTTTGCATTGAGGTAGTAATTTGGTAATAGGTATATTTATGTATATGATAGGGTAGCACAGGTATTTGGGTATCGATATGTATGTGTAGGTAATAGGATTTACCTAGGAAATATTAATGGCAGTTAATAGGCTTTACCTAGAGTTAAGGTATATGCAAGTGCATAGGATATTGGAAAATAGATAGGGTATGTGATCATAGAGTATATATAAGTAACATATAGGTCGATACCTAGAGTGTTGACCCAGTATAGACTAGAATACCTTGGTATGGCAAAGTATGGACCCAATAACCTAGGTATGATCTAGATTTACCTAGTTTAGTAAGGTATGACCTAGTTTGACCTAGAAATGACTTGGAGACCTAGTATTGAGATAGTATAGCATATTTCTGATTCGAAAACATTAATTGATGTTGATATTCCATATTTAGGTCTTCTAGGCACTATTTCAGATACCGTTGATACATCACATAGGATTTCAGGTGATTACATTCTTTGATAGTTTCCATTATCTGATATTTGTTATAATTTATGTACTTAGTGATGTTCTACTTGATTCCTGACACGATGGTTACACGAGTTAGTTTTTTTTGGTTTATGTCTTGATATACTTATTGTTCTCATATCTCATTGTACACTTCTATCTCCCTGCTCATGTGTTGACACCATTTTGTACTATTATGGATAGCCAATCCTATTGGATTGAGCCGTACTCTTGTACTATTGTTAATAACCAATCATACGTTACCCGTATGATTGAGCCGTACTATTGTGCTTGGTGGATAGCTAATCCTGTTGGATTGAGCTGTACTATTGTGATATCATGGATAGCCAATCCTACTAGATTGAGTCGTAATATTGTGGATAGCCAATCATGCGTTGCTGGTATGATTGAGCCATACTTTTGTGGATATTATTATTGATAGAATATCTATTGTAAATAATAATTCAAATACATTTAGTTCAGTTCCTTTCCTATCTATTTTATGTTCTTTGTGATGCTCTTTCTTACTTTGTCTTTTCATTCTTATTACATGACATGCTTGATAGTATGGTACAGTTCTATATGCTCACCATGTATTACACTTACTATTACCGTTTTATAGCTCTTATCATTTAATTGGAACTGCTGTTAGAGTTTGTGCTTCGCTCCAATCATGACTGGATAATATTTTCCAGAGGACCTTGAGAATTTTGGTCCTACCTATTATGGACCGGGTGTAGATGAGTGCCACATGCAGGAGATCCAGGGGGAGCTAGCCCAGTACAGGAGACACTAATAGCGACTTAGTCTGAACAGCTATTAGTACTGGATTTATGTTAAATTTCTCTGACTCATTGGCATGTTATTATTTTGAGACACATCTTATTGTGATAGTAGACTCTTAGGCACTGTTTTTGACTTGTGTTATGTTTATGGTATATTTCTTCTAGATTTTCATATCATGTCTTATACCCACATCGTTGTAGAAGCATGAAAATTTTCAGCAAATGAAGCCCCATGCGCCCAAGTCTGTGCAGCTCCATGCGTCCAGTCAGTATAGCTCCATGTGCCCAAGTTAGTGTAACTCCATGCGTCCAGTCAGTGAATCTCCTTGCGCCCAAGTCAGTGAAGCTCCACGCGCCCAGTCAGTGAAGCTTCATGCATGCGCCCAAGACTAGCTCCCCCAAAAGGAGGGCGTATAGCCTGAGACATGGCTTGCGCCCAAGCCTGACTCAGTCAAAGCTATGATCAAAACATGCACTGAAGCACATGGCCACGTCAGTCTCCACGAGTAGTCGTGCACCGAAGCATGCAGCCACGTCAACACCACGACCAACCCATGATCTTGCAGCCTGTATGCGCCTACATCCTATGCGCCCAAAGTAGGACTATGTGCCCACATAAAAACTAGCGTATTTCCTCATGTGGGCGCATAACATCATTCCAGCTCAAGAATGACTATAAAAGGGGGGGGCCTCATCCCTCTTCAAAACACAAAACGGAGAGCATTTTTAAGAGCCAAATTGCTGCACTTCTTGCCAGTGAGCCGAGAGTTAGCAATTTTCTTAGTTTTCTCCCACTTTTGTAATCGGAGTGTCAACGGAGTAAAGGAGCAACTGCCGTTCGATCTCCATCGTCCCATTCCCCAGAATTCTTTTTTGTACTCGGGGATCCTCAGCGCAGGATCTCTCAGGCGTACTCGATTTGTGGTGCCTTACGCCAATTAAAGAAAAGACAGCATTTTCTTTTTCTTTTTTGTGTGTGTCCACAAAAATGACGACTCTGCTGGGGACTACCTTTTCCTCTGACGAGAAGGTGGTGACGCAATCCGATACCGACAAAGTGGGGAGTACTTAGAAGATGCTGATCATAAAGTTCGATCAGCAGGCGTTCGAAGAGATGCTCTCGAGGGACGGCTCTACTCCCTCAAAATCAGCGAAGCCAAACAAGTCTCGCAATACTTGGCTTTCGAAGGCTCACTGTGCATATCTTGCTAGTGTCATAGCAGATATGCAGCTGGAGGACTCTGTCATATGGGCGAATGACTCTGCCACAGAAGTTTCCCAAATGGAGAAGGCTCACACCGTTCCGGGCTCTACTAGTCCAGTGACTTCTTCCCTGCACAACCAACAATAGGGTGTTCAACACCCGAGACTTGGCAACGAAAAATACTACGATGCCAAGAATCGGGGTGTACGACACTCTGGCCGAACCCGGCGAGGCTTACAAATGAAGGAGGCCAAACTAGGAGAAAATAATACTGCTCCACCGAGCATGCGCCCAAGGCCATGCACCCAAGGGAGTGTTTGGGCGCATAACCCCAACCAGAACACTTCTGTCTTCAACAGGCTGGGCATCCAGAGCCATGCGCCCAAGGCTATGCGCCCAGGCTCTCTGGATCCATACTATGCGCCTACATCAAGGAGGCTCAGACATGCTGTCAAGGAGCATGCGCCCAAGGCCAGTCTCCAAGGCCTATGCGCCCACAACAAAAAGACAGGCCCCAACACGTATAGCACGGGGCTGTCTTCAAGGACATCACAGAACTTAGGTGTGGGGGTTGCCCCTGCACATGAACTAAGTCTGGATGCGCCTACTCTCCTTACGAACCCGCATACACAGCTCGGCGATGCATGCAACATGGGTTGTAAGGCAAAACTTCCTTCCGCTGACTTGTGCGACATGATAAATCATAAGCATAAAGCGAGGGAGAACATAACAATTCATAGTGCGCTTCCGTGCACCAATATTGTTATCAACTGTTGTTGCTCCAAAGCAACAAGAGTGCCTTAGAGAAAGTCCGTGTTTCGATGGCTACACTTCTCTGACGACGAGAAGCCACTATGTGTTTCATCCAACATGGCTTTATGGGGTCCCCCATATGGAAGCCCCAATCCAAGACGGTGGACTATGAACCCAACTTTCTCTCTTAGCTCCGCGAGAAGAAGAAGGAGAAGTCTATCAATAGATGGCCGACAGACTGTCACATCCGAAGGAGTCTATATGGGTACTCGGTTAAAGGCGAGACTCCGTATGGACGACGAAGAATCCCAAGCTAGGGGTAGTATTCTCTCAGAGTCTGAAGCGGATGATCCTCACACTGGGGGTAGCCTTCTAGAGGACGATGATCCCTCCGAATCCGATGGCGACTATCTACCTCCACTACCTGAAGATTAAGGACTTATCCACTCGGAGACAGACATTATCAGCACCAGTTGCACTGCTTCCTCTGTTCATCCTCGCATGCTATCTACATACTTGGTAGATGGAGAAAGATCTGAGGAAGCCAGTGATCAGACTAGCAAATGGCTAGAGGGTCTCGAAACAACATTCGCCAAGATCACTGATATGCTTACCAGTATCATGGCAGTTCAAGCTGCGGGGGCTGTTCCTCCACCTTAACAAAATGTTTCGGCCCATATTAGTTTGGCTCACAGCAACAATCCTCCTTCACTACAAAAAGAGTATCATTTCGTTGCGCCTCCGCCAAATCTTGCAAATGCCGAGGGTGGTCCTTCGCCGACAACGCCTGACAACCGTTCAGCAGTCGTTTCCCAACACCTGCTCAATCAACAAGATGCAATTGATTCTTTGGTCGCTCGCCTCGACACCATCTCACAAAAAGACGAGCTTCAGAAGATAGGGATATCTCAACCGTATCCTCCTGAATGGGAGAACGCTACTTGCCCTCCTAACTACAAGCCGCTGACGCTGAACTCATTTGACGGTTTGACTTCTCCTCGTCAGCACATGACGTACTTCAACACACAGACTCTGCACTTGCCCAGAGACGACCCGTTCCTGTCGAAGCTGTTTATTAGCACCTTACAGGGGGTAGCCTTCGAATGGTTCTGCAGTCTGCCTGACGGGTGTATCAATTCATTCAAAGACTTAGAGAGGTTGTTCCTCAACAGGTTTTACGAGAGCGGCATGCATGTTAGTATGTCCACCCTCATCGAGACCAAGCAAAGGAGGACTGAGTCTGTCATCACCTTCATCGAACGCTTCAGACGGCTAGCACTGAAGATGCCCTTCGGCATACCAGACTCAGAACTTATGGATACTTGTCGACATAACTTTCTTCCTACAGTAAAGTTTTGTCTAGGTATACATAAGTATGATACATGGCCCGCTTTTATTGGGGCCGCTGATGCTGCTGAAAACGACGTTCCTAACTTGGAACTACTGGGGTTGAAAACACTCAAATCCGAAGACAAGGGCAAGCATCCTCAAACTATCCCTGTTCGTGGGGATAAAGGAAAATAAGTCCTGAAAGTCGACACATCCAAAGGAGCTTCCAATTCTCAGGGCACCTCCGACAAGCCTAAGGAGACCTTCTCCTTCGACGAAGATGATGTCATTACCATCTTCCACATATTGACGAAGGGCAATAAGCCGACATTGCCTCCACCACGACGTCCTGCAGAGGTGAGCCAACTCAACGATCCCAAGTACTGTCTCTATCATCAGTACGTGCATCACTCCACCAAGGACTGCATCGTCCTGAAGAAGAAGATACAACAGCTTATCGACAGCCAAGTGATCAACCTTGAAGCTGAAGACAAGGTCGTATCTGCTAACATGATCTTTCTTCAGTTTGGCAACTTTTCTCCTACAGAAGTCCCAGACGGCGTGGTCCCGATCCCCAAGGCGATGATGGAAGTCGTCAACCAACCACCAACTCACAACTCGACCTTGGTCCCACTCATAACTGAACGTGGTGAGATCATGTGGGTCCACCCGGACCTTGTCCAAGAAGTGACGCAGGGGGTAGCACCTCCCAAAGCAAGAAGGGGCAAAAAATTCAAGCCATGCCATATGGTATCCTCCCCCATCTATGAGGTTCTATCTGGCGAGATGCGATCGGGAAAGACTTATCTTCAGACGTACGATCCCGTACAAGAAGAAGCAGTACCTCCTCAAGCTCCTGTTGCCCCCACAAGCAGAAGGAGACGCGGTTTGACAAATCTCTATAGGCGCCAGCTCCCGAAGGCATGGATCGGCCCTACAACTTTGACATACTGGCTCAGCTAGCCAATATACCTGCCAGGTTGTCTCTGTTCGATCTATTGCGACTCTCCAAAGAAATACGGAGGGCCTTAAGTGAGGTATTACTACACACCGACTCTTATCTCGCTGAAGTCAAAGCCCCCGCTGAAGATCCTATCTCCTATCTCCACTGCCACAGTACTATGGAAGTGGTGCCCAACATCTCCTTCTCACAGGAGGACATGCTACTCAAAAACAATCATCATGATAGACCCCTGTACTATACAGGGTATATCGGGACGATCAAGGTGGACCGCATGCACATCGATCCAGGATCCTTCCTCAGCATCATTCCTAGAAATTTGCTTCAAATTCTGGAAATCCCTCTGCACAAGCTATCCGTAACCAACACAACTATCATGGCTTTCAATGTTGGTCGAAGCCATCCGCTGGGCAAGATCCGTCTCAAATGCCAGATCGGTAATCTCCGAACGAAGGTTTTCTGCTATGTGATCGATGCCAATGTATCCTACAATGTCTTGTTGGGACGTCCATGGATACACGAGAACATGATCGTTCCTTCCACACTTCACCAGTGCTTCAAGTACGTCAACAGCGACGGTGTTGTGAAGACGGAGTTTGTCGATGTCGATCCTTTCAAGGGCATCAAAGCTTACTATGGAGATTCGGTACTTTACCAATCTTAACCCCCCAAGAATGACGATAATGATGCTGACAATGAAGCTGAAGCAAGTCCATCCTCCAATGCTCCCCTGATTATCCGAGTCAAAGGACGTACTACTCCAAAAAGTACTTCGTAGCCTCTCACAATCTGGGTGAAAATGAAGAACCCTGACAAGGTCAAGCCACTGACCATCACTCTCAACAAGACACCCCGGGAGGAACCTACTGACGCCCGTCCCCCCAATCCTGAAGAATTACCCTACGTGGTGAACTCGGCCAAGACTGTGGCTCCTCTTCCAGATGATGATCCTCTCAATGAGTATATCAATACTCATAATAATGTACCTTCAGTGGATGATGTTATCCCTGAAGAAGAACTTGCGTATTTCCTTAATAAAGGTTTATCTTTGAATTACTCCGATGTCTATCAATCTGTAAACCACTACATAGATACGATATACGCTCTAGAGAACGGCATAGGACCATACCTCTGCATGCCGGTCACAACACCTCACCTGCGAAAAAAAGTTTATCCTGAAGATATTCTCTACTTTATCGTTCCAGTCAGAAAGAAAGATGAAGAGCTAATCATCTTCGGTCGTATAATTGGCGAGAGAAAGTTCGTTCTAAACTCTACTTCTTCCAAGCACAACACAGAAGCTGACTATGACTCTGGAAAAATGTAACTTTTTTGGTATAGTTGGCAGGCCAAGAACATCATCCAGAACATGGGATATGACATCAAAAACGACAAAGGGCTAAATTATGGTCGAGGACGACGATTGCCAATACGACACTTTGCTCCCCCCGGCAAACCCGAGGACTACTATCAACGAAGCGGTGTGGGTTTGGGCTATGTCTCTCCTGCAACAACTTCCGAAAGATCAGATGATGAAGCAGATCGTTGTTCTCATTCTTCTGATTCCTCCCTCTGGGACTCAGACTCCAGCATCGGCGACATGTTCAAAGCAACTCTATCTGTCAATATGGTTTTCGTCGACCAAATTATAGGCGATGTCTGTCACGACCCGCACCCGTTTTTTTTTTTTTTTTTTTAACGGATACGAGACGTGTCCAAGCCAGCCTACGCCGCAGTGTCGGCGGTAGAACGCTGTCACGGCCATGAAGATCATAATCACAAAGATGCTCATTCACATAATTAATTTAATTTACAATGATCACAAGCTTTACATTTGCAGGAAAATATAAACTTGTACAAATATTGAATGACTATAACTTGACTATCTAACTAGTCTTCTAGGCTCGTCTGCAAGTATTCCCGCCACTCCCCAAGCTAAGTGAATCCACGGCTAACCTGAAAATATTGGTTTCCAGTCAGGAATGGAACGAGCACAATCCACTGAATGCAATTTCAATAAAGAAAATGACTATAAAACAAAGGTTAGACATCAATCATGAGTTTTGAAAATAAACAGTAAAGCCGTAAGAATAGACATAAAATCAATAGTAGATAAATAGACACATATACTTTCCCCACTGTTAGAAGTACCTTTGACATGTGATCGGTCTGGGGTACTACACCGCACGGTCTACGATATCTACTTGCAGAATTTAAACAATGTCTACGATGTCTACTGCAGAAAATAAACAATGTCTACAAGATCTACAATGTCTACGATATCTACAATGTCTACAATATCTACAATGTCTACGATATCTACAATGTCTACGATATCTACAATGTCTACAATATCTACAATGTCTACAATATCTACAATGTCTACAATATCTACAATGTCTACAATATCTACAATGTCTACGATATCTACAATGTCTACAATATCTACAATGTCTACGATATCTACAATGTCTACAATATCTACAATGTCTACAATATCTACAATGTCTACGGTCTGATCACACATCCCTGGTACTTCTCATTCCCGACTCAATAATTTATAATAGAGTATAAAAATATCACATAACCAATGACTAATCAATGAAATATAGTAAAGATCAATATCGAAATGCAGACAATAAACTGTACTCGCCTGTGGTCCTGTGCTGGTGAAACCGACAAATCTGAACTACTCAATGTGCCACTATAGTCAAAACCCGTACAACAGTCCCCGGAAGCTGAAATAAACAATACCAATGATCTCAGAATAGTCCAATTAGCTAGGATTGCCTGTCCTTACGTCCAATTCTGGACACAGGGGCAAAACGGTAATTTCGGGCAAAAATGATGTCCATCGTTGGACCCGCTTTGCACCGAAAAGCGTGCCAGAGTCAATGGTCTCTAAAGTCGTCAAACTACATGTCTACGGATCCAGTTTTCTGATACGAACCCAACCGTATGTCCAAAGTTGGATTCCGGCGGCCGTGCACAAAATCGTCCGTTGAGTGGGACCGTGGGGCCCGCAAAACGACGTCAGATTCAACTGTCTCAGAATTGGACCAAACTTGGCATGCAGGACCAGAAAAACGATACGGTCCTGTTGGCGCAAGTTTCGTCTCGATCTGACGAGCGTGCACAAAGTTATGACTGAATTTGCATTGTACGGATACGGGGCGATTTCGACGGATACGCGTCGAATTCGTCGCACACACGCAACCAATTTGAATTCCGTCAAAGCCCACACGACCACTAAGCCGTTACGCAGCTTTCGATGCTTTCGGTTCGCGACCACGTCGTCCCGATTGGCGTGACGCACGTCGTGTGGAACAAATTCAATGTTTTGAAAACAGATTTTTGGGAAACTTTGGAATTCGATTTCTCGACGCTCAGTCGATGATTTCGAATTCCACAAGAAGGGTGATGAAGACCTATATGTTGTCTAAAAGTCTCTTCAAATAGTTTGTCTAATAAGATACTGGATCGATCAGAATTGATCGTCAAACGTGGGTTCATGGACTGCGAAATTGTCCTGTTTTTGGACAGGTTTTCGTCAATCTTCGGACTCGTTTTCCGATGCGCTTGACGCAAAATACGTCTAAATATCTGAAGGAAATTGGAGTGGGTTATATCGGGATCGTACCTGAAGAAGAGGCTCGTGAAACGATCGCGTGTACGCGATGAACGGTCGCCGCAAAAGCTACCCCGTGCACTGCGCACTGTGCACTGTCTCCAGTTTTTTTGCGCGCGGCCTGGCGTTCCCGGCCGGCCGGCGGCGCTCGCTGCGGTGGCGCGCGGTCCAGGGCGCCGCCCTGGCTGCGGTGAGGTTGCGGCGAGGTCAGGCGTTAGGGTTTTGTTAGTTTTCGCTCTCGGCTCTATTTCTCGATCTCTCGGTTTCCTGCGATAATATATATACTCTGTAGCCAACAGAGTTGGAGTTGGGGAAATGGTCGGGCCTGTTGGCCTTTGGCCCAGGCTGGGGTGCAGCTATTATTGAGTCAAATGGGGTCGGGTTGGGAATAAGGATTTGGTTTTCGTTTGTTAGCTGGGAGGCAGCTGTGATCGGGCCTGCTTGGCTTCACTGCTGAGTACAAGTACTCAGGTCGGGCCTGAGGGCTAAGCTTGGTTGGTCCAAGGCTCGGCTGGGCCTGGTGTTGCTTTGGAATGCTACTGCTACCTTGCTCTTCATATAATCCTTTTCCTTTTCCATTAACAAAACAAGATGTACCAATACTAGTCTTAGCAAAAACCAACAAACATCAGACTCTCGATCAAGTACAAGGCTAAGTAGCACAGATATGAAGTTCATAGCATAAGCCTGAAAAAGGCTAGAAGGCATGAAAAGGATAAACGAAGGAAAGGGTACATATATATTGGTTACAATATAAAAACTAATTTGAAGCATTTCATTGCATTATGCTAGCATTAGTTAATCTCCTATCATTGTAAGATCAGGTAATCTTTGTCCAATCTGATCCAAGTAATCCACTGGTAAAATTAAGCTTAGAAATAGATTGATCCAAAACCAATATAGACTGGACTGAGGCTATTTCAGATCTAAACCGGGACCTTAGATAATGATGCATGTATCAAATGAGTCCAAGAACTAATACAAGCTACATTGGACCATGGCTGCAACTTTAGGCCTTTTGCAGCCTTACAATAAATCTGGACTCATACCATCAAGCTGGTCTATTGTTGTTCTTTATTCAAACACTATAATCAGGTTAAGCACTAAAACACAAGTCTACCCTGACGTGTTGACATATAATAGATACAACATAACCTGCCAAGGATATTATCGAAGTAAGTCATAGTTTTATACCAATACAGATCAGTCTTACTGTACAAAATTTAAGCAAATGTCAGTTCAAACTACACAATAAAATTGGCTAGTACTTATAGTACCCTCTTAATATAAATACACATATTTATTAAGGATAACTATCCACTATATTGTCAACAAAACATTATTCAACATTAAGAACTTATGATATATATAAATACCACCACCTTGGCTAAAGTAATCTACCGAAATAATAAACTATATAATTTATAAAATCTAGTAATCACCATTCGAATAAAATAATAAAAATATAAATATTTCCAAATTTTCGGGAAGGGGAGCTACAAATCTACCCACCTTAAAATTAATTTCGTCCTCGAAATTTTAACTCATAACCATGCCTAAAAATTGAAAAATAAAAGAATAAATCCAATATTACCACAATCTTCTCAAATTTAATTTCTCCAAAAATATTTATGACCTTCTCTAGTCATTTGGTATTTACGAATTCTCGAGGACTTCTACCCACCTTAGGTCACACTACTCCCTTGAAACACCTAACGTCCTTACGCTATAACCCTCCAGCTACTTGCAAAAAGTAACTACCGACAGATATTTATAGCATACGACATCGACAACCCTCTCCTATCCATCAGGCAACCCTAAAATCAACAAGCACAAATTTATACAAGTAGCTAAGAAATATCGATAAATTCTAATAAACATGACCAGTCGTCACTCTACAATAGGAATGACATGAAGATAAGAAAAATAATCGAGAGCGAATATGAAGCTCCCAGAGCGGTAGAAGGTATCCCATGGTACAGATAGAGAAAGAATGTTTATGAATCATTAACCTTTTTGCTAGATGAGCTACTCTAGTCCAGTCATTGGCTAAATCGAAGAACTCTTCATCTCCTAGAGGGGCTTGCAACTCGTGCAATACTTAAATTTCGTTCTCAAAATTCTAAACAAGGTTCCCTAATAAAACAAAATTTGAGAAATCAAGATTGTGACCTTTTCGTGGTTATTTAAACACACGAGCAAGGGATATAAATGCATTTACAAAATCGTATCGCGACTTCCAGTGGATGTAATAATGATCACGGATGACCCCGCATTCTAAGAGGTGGAGACCACATAATAGGTATAGGGACCTGTCTCAAAAAGTCCGATTTTAGTCAACTATGGTGATATGCATGGATGGGTTTAACTGGATCTAAATGGGTTCTCCGATTGGACACCAATCGTTAGTTGGATGAACCCTGGATTTCAATCTATATGGACTGAACAAGGTCCCAACTATAAACTGTTTTTACTAGGTTAGGGTAACCTAGAATAGTTTTCCACCCAAGTAGTTGAGCTTGTTGGGCAGTCGGATTGGTTAAATAGGTCTTGTAAGCCCTGAAGATGTGCTTTCCGTGACTTTTATGTTTAAGTAGCACGAGAAAACACAATTAAATGGCACACTAGTGACATGTGCGTAGTGGGCTTCCAGTCGATCACAACCATATATTGGGTTGAAAGGTTCGAGTCAAGGTTGAGATTCTAATGGAAGTTGGAAAGTATACCGGTATTATGGTGAGGGTCATAGCTAGTCATTTCTATCCTAAAAATCGTACCGTAAAAATAGAGTATAAGGGGACGGGTTTGAGTGGAACATGATATACCTAGATGAAGGTGGACTCGTCTAGATCTTGCATATGAAATCTGTTGGAAGATAACAGCTGGTCTCATGCTCCGAATATAAACGGCACGATCGAGGACACAAAATGATCTAAATGAAAAGTGGGAGTCCAAGGGTATTAATCCTCATCCTATGGAAGTTATTCTAATCAATCGAAAATCCTCGTATATCCCAAAAATTTTAGGAGGCTTACAGTCTACCCACCTTAGAGGCTAGGATATGGTTTTAGGAATGGTGAGATCAGAAGAATTCCAAAGTTTGGATACGGTACCTCGACTCTTATTAATAAAGAATGAGGCACGGCATATCGGGATACGATGGGTATAAGTCGAGTCAAAGATCATCCCTCAATAAATGAGAAACTAGGGTGTAAAATAATACATGGTCGATAAAATAGAGGAATCAGGCACATCCATAGGGTACAAGAGTTATCGACGGGGTAACCAGCTCTAAGGTACATCATCTAAAAGATTTCTGACAACTGGGTCGTGAAACTTTAGTTGTGTCAAACCTGTCAGACTATGGTCATAAGGGTTCTAGTAGTATGGGCTGCAGTGATCATGCATTGTTGTTGACAACTGGTATATCACAATTTGACAGGGTATTTAATCTATGGTATTAGCTAAACTAGTGACTGTGGTGTTCCAACACTAGTTAGGTCTTAATATCAAAACTTACATAGCTAGAGTAATATTTGTTGGAAACCAATCTCGGGATAAGCGTCACTGTAAATGATTACTCTATTGTCCACTCATCTCATGTCTAGCTGTGGCTTCGGTTGAGGAAGGGTTGGTTCAAGGCTTAAGGGTTGCTAGTTAAGACAAGCTTCCAGCAATTAATTAGAGACTCACAAATTTTGGTCTCCAAAGAATAGGTAGTCTCCTAGGTAGGCATTTCGACTAAGGGTAAAACCTAATCATTCTCAAATTCGAATGGCTAGAAGGTCTCAATAGTAGTTTGAGGGTCGAGAGGAGAACGAGTAACTCAGTAATATGACTAGCCGATGTAGCTATACTTGTGTATACAACTATCATAACCATGGGGATACTCTGTATCTCTCTACCATCACGAGCTTTCGGCTTTCCAAATTGGGGAAAGATAAAAACAATAAAGAATTCAAGGGAGATGTTACTGAATACAATTTCGTGATTCAAGGGCGAACATATAATTCAAGAGGACTTGTCAATGCAGTCGTGGGTGAGACCCTAGAGACATCTATATCTCAATCCACGTAGTGTAATTAAACAAAGAGCGAACCAAATGCATCATGGCTGATCAGACCATAATACACTGATTCTGATTAGACAATAAGTTAGCAGGCGTCCCCACTAAACATATGTCTTGAATCAAGCTCGAGAATAGAGTAAGCTTGCAAAACTAGGCTGTAATAGTGGCGTTGGTCAAGATAGTCAATATACAAATACGCGAGATTTTTGGAAAGAGGCACAAGTAATTCGAATTTAGGGAGAATCAAAAACTTATCTGGTGTTCTTGATTACACAGTCTTCCTACTATCTTCTTATCCATAAAGCCTTGGTCGACTAATGGGTTATGACCTCTAAACTCTATATTCTAGGTAAAACTATTAGTGTCAATCAATATCCTCGTCAGTAAGTCACAAGGACTACAGAATGCTAGGTCGAGAGACATGCTATCCAACTTACAAACTTCCACCAATATTGGCTTCGAATCTTATAGAACATACAGGGCACTGTCCTATCCTTTATGGTATCCCAAATTTGTAATCATGTTTGAAGTCATTTCACCGAAGATTACGCGTCGCCCGTATACTCAGGCTGTGGTAAACCCTTAGTTTCGTAACTCAACATGATACAAAATCGAACCTTTCTTAACTCTATCCAATATTGGCTCAAGGGTATCTACGATCAAGAGAGGACCACTAGCCATAGTTTTGGCAATATCCCATCACCTATATTTCTTAAACTAATTTCACCTCTAGCGGTTGTGTCTCGCCAGTGCGCTGCTGGCCGCAGGATATCCATAGTCTCCAAAATTTAATTAAATGGCGACAGTGCGCTGCTGTCCTGCCATTATGAGTTAACTAACATTCTTGTACTATATCTGTAAATAAATTCCTGAGCTTCTAGAGATCCAAACAAGTTGACTATGAAATAAGGTATAAATATTTGCCCTATCAACCCTTAAAATAAAAGATTGAGCGGGGAGGAAATGACTGAAGACAAAAGATACACAAACATTCTAATGTCTATTCCATTGTATTCAAACATTGAGGAAAACTTTGAACCAAAACTAGCTCGAGGTCCGTATGGGGATATCAATAATCAGAATTTATACAAAAATAATAATTCTTAGGGCAAACAGGAACTAAATAGGCAATTCAGACTAAGACATGAGGATGGTATCTAGAGGGGCAAGAGGGAGAATTTGAATAATTCATCTAAGTTGGATCATTAATTCCTAGGAAGCTCTGAATCCCCAAGTGAATAATCTATCCACATTGGATCATATCGTCCTATCAAGGGTAATAGCGTACATATAGGGATCTGACAAACCATCAAAATAAATAACTCCGTATCTAAATTGCATGGCCTAGACTACCCATCGGTAAATTTGTATAGGGGACTCCTAGTCCTAGTCATTCTCGTAAATTAAATTAATCCTTGTTCGTGAATGAGCATGTTCTAGTTGCAGGCTCGCAATAGTACAACTAACTTAAGTACCATCATGAGTTCGTATGGTTTGCGAAGACGGACCTGCATGGGCCACCACAAAAACTTGTCACGACCCGCACCAGTTTTTTTTTTTTTAACGGATACGAGACGTGTCCAAGCCAGCCTACGCCGCAGTGTCGGCGGTAGAACGCTGTCACGGCCATGAAGATCATAATCACAAAGATGCTCATTCACATAATTAATTTAATTTACAATGATCACAAGCTTTACATTTGCAGGAAAATATAAACTTGTACAAATATTGAATGACTATAACTTGACTATCTAACTAGTCTTCTAGGCTCGTCTGCAAGTATTCCCGCCACTCCCCAAGCTAAGTGAATCCACGGCTAACCTGAAAATATTGGTTTCCAGTCAGGAATGGAACGAGCACAATCCACTGAATGCAATTTTAATAAAGAAAATGACTATAAAACAAAGGTTAGACATCAATCATGAGTTTTGAAAATAAACAGTAAAGCCGTAAGAATAGACATAAAATCAATAGTAGATAAATAGACACATATACTTTCCCCACTGTTAGAAGTACCTTTGACATGTGATCGGTCTGGGGTACTACACCGCACGGTCTACGATATCTACTTGCAGAATTTAAACAATGTCTACGATGTCTACTGCAGAAAATAAACAATGTCTACAAGATCTACAATGTCTACGATATCTACAATGTCTACAATATCTACAATGTCTACGATATCTACAATGTCTACGATATCTACAATGTCTACAATATCTACAATGTCTACAATATCTACAATGTCTACGATATCTACAATATCTACGATATCTACAATGTCTACAATATCTACAATGTCTACGGTCTGATCACACATCCCTGGTACTTCTCATTCCCGACTCAATAATTTATAATAGAGTATAAAAATATTACATAACCAATGACTAATCAATGAAATATAGTAAAGATCAATATCGAAATGCAGACAATAAACTGTACTCGCCTGTGGTCCTGTGCTGGTGAAACCGACAAATCTGAACTACTCAATGTGCCACTATAGTCAAAACCCGTACAACAGTCCCCGGAAGCTGAAATAAATAATACCAATAATCTCAGAATAGTCCAATTAGCTAGGATTGCCTGTCCTTACGTCCAATTCTGGACACAGGGGCAAAACGGTAATTTCGGGCAAAAACGATGTCCATCGTTGGACCCGCTTTGCACCGAAAAGCGTGCCAGAGTCAATGGTCTCTAAAGTCGTCAAACTACATGTCTACGGATCCAGTTTTCTGATACGAACCCAACCGTATGTCCAAAGTTGGATTCCGGCGGCCGTGCACAAAATCGTCCGTTGAGTGGGACCGTGGGGCCCGCAAAACGACGTCAGATTCAACTGTCTCAGAATTGGACCAAACTTGGCATACAGGACCAGAAAAACGATACGGTCCTGTTGGCGCAAGTTTCGTCTCGATCTGACGAGCGTGCACAAAGTTATGACTGAATTTGCATTGTACGGATACGGGGCGATTTCGACGGATACGCGTCGAATTCGTCGCACACACGCAACCAATTTGAATTCCGTCAAAGCCCACACGACCACTAAGCCGTTACGCAGCTTTCGATGCTTTCGGTTCGCGACCACGTCGTCCCGATTGGCGTGACGCACGTCGTGTGGAACAAATTCAATGTTTTGAAAACAGATTTTTGGGAAACTTTGGAATTCGATTTCTCGACGCTCAGTCGATGATTTCGAATTCCACAAGAAGGGTGATGAAGACCTATATGTTGTCTAAAAGTCTCTTCAAATAGTTTGTCTAATAAGATACTGGATCGATCAGAATTGATCGTCAAACGTGGGTTCATGGACTGCGAAATTGTCCTGTTTTTGGACAGGTTTTCGTCAATCTTCGGACTCGTTTTCCGATGCGCTTGACGCAAAATACGTCTAAATATCTGAAGGAAATTGGAGTGGGTTATATCGGGATCGTACCTGAAGAAGAGGCTCGTGAAACGATCGCGTGTACGCGATGAACGGTCGCCGCAAAAGCTACCCCGTGCACTGCGCACTGTGCACTGTCTCCAGTTTTTTTGCGCGCGGCCTGGCGTTCCCGGCCGGCCGGCGGCGCTCGCTGCGGTGGCGCGCGGTCCAGGGCGCCGCCCTGGCTGCGGTGAGGTTGCGGCGAGGTCAGGCGTTAGGGTTTTGTTAGTTTTCGCTCTCGGCTCTATTTCTCGATCTCTCGGTTTCCTGCGATAATATATATACTCTGTAGCCAACAGAGTTGGAGTTGGGGAAATGGTCGGGCCTGTTGGCCTTTGGCCCAGGCTGGGGTGCAGCTATTATTGAGTCAAATGGGGTCGGGTTGGGAATAAGGATTTGGTTTTCGTTTGTTAGCTGGGAGGCAGCTGTGATCGGGCCTGCTTGGCTTCACTGCTGAGTACAAGTACTCAGGTCGGGCCTGAGGGCTAAGCTTGGTTGGTCCAAGGCTCGGCTGGGCCTGGTGTTGCTTTGGAATGCTACTGCTACCTTGCTCTTCATATAATCCTTTTCCTTTTCCATTAACAAAACAAGATGTACCAATACTAGTCTTAGCAAAAACCAACAAACATCAGACTCTCGATCAAGTACAAGGCTAAGTAGCACAGATATGAAGTTCATAGCATAAGCCTGAAAAAGGCTAGAAGGCATGAAAAGGATAAACGAAGGAAAGGGTACATATATATTGGTTACAATATAAAAACTAATTTGAAGCATTTCATTGCATTATGCTAGCATTAGTTAATCTCCTATCATTGTAAGATCAGGTAATCTTTGTCCAATCTGATCCAAGTAATCCACTGGTAAAATTAAGCTTAGAAATAGATTGATCCAAAACCAATATAGACTGGACTGAGGCTATTTCAGATCTAAACCGGGACCTTAGATAATGATGCATGTATCAAATGAGTCCAAGAACTAATACAAGCTACATTGGACCATGGCTGCAACTTTAGGCCTTTTGCAGCCTTACAATAAATCTGGACTCATACCATCAAGCTGGTCTATTGTTGTTCTTTATTCAAACACTATAATCAGGTTAAGCACTAAAACACAAGTCTACCCTGACGTGTTGACATATAATAGATACAACATAACCTGCCAAGGATATTATCGAAGTAAGTCATAGTTTTATACCAATACAGATCAGTCTTACTGTACAAAATTTAAGCAAATGTCAGTTCAAACTACACAATAAAATTGGCTAGTACTTATAGTACCCTCTTAATATAAATACACATATTTATTAAGGATAACTATCCACTATATTGTCAACAAAACATTATTCAACATTAAGAACTTATGATATATATAAATACCACCACCTTGGCTAAAGTAATCTACCGAAATAATAAACTATATAATTTATAAAATCTAGTAATCACCATTCGAATAAAATAATAAAAATATAAATATTTCCAAATTTTCGGGAAGGGGAGCTACAATGTCCAATCAATCGAACTCGAACAATGGGCTCAAAAGATGGACACCAGGTGGAAGCTACGCTTCGAACAACGAAAACCACCTACCGAAGACGAAGTCATCCAAGTCAATCTAGGAGATGAAGCATCCTTCAAACCAATCTTCATCAGCAAAAGCCTATCTGGCGATGAACGTCAATCTTTTATACAGCTTATAAGAGAATACATCGATGTCTTTGTATGGAACTATGAAGACATGCCGGGCTTGGACCCTAAAGTTGCTATACATCGCCTGAACATTTCGTCTAAAGCTAAGCCAGTGAAGCAGCAACAACGACGATTCCGTCCAGACGTCATGGAAGCCATCGAAAATAAAGTCAAGAAGCTCATTGCCAGTGGATTCATTCGCGAGGAACAACACCCAGACTGGGTTGCCAACATCGTTCCAGTCATGAAAAAGAAAGGTAAAGTTCGAGTCTGTATCGACTACCGTAATTTGAACTCTGCATGCCCGAAAGATGAGTTTTCTCTACCGATCACTGACGTAATGATCGACAACACTTGCGGCTTCGAGCGGATGTCCTTCATGGATGGGTTCTCAGGCTACAACCAGATTAAGATGTTCCCCAACGACGAGAAGCACACATCTTTTCAAACGACGTTGGAGGTATATTGCTATACGGTGATGCCCTTCGGATTGAAGAATGCAGGGGCAACATACCAGCGAACCATGATCAATTAGTTACCTTGTCTATATAATATTCAGTTTACCTATAATGGTTGTATTACATATTAATGTTTTAGAATGGGCAGTTAGACTCTGAACTTGTGATTTGAACCAATTGGGTAGGTTTCAAGTTCACTGTCTTGATGTATCTAAAATATTAATAAGTGCAAATATTAGAGGGTAATAGATTACTTTATGGCTAGGTCATAGTTGGACTTTGTCCTAGTTTATAAAAGTAGGTTGGAGTTGGCAAAATAAAGACCAAGGTTTATGTTTAGACTAGAATTTTACCTTTATTGTCAACTTATCAAATTATAAATCATTTGACAGGAGGATATCCAGCTTTATTGCCTACATTTGATCACCCGAAGCCAGGCAAGTATACTCCTCTGATTTGTTCATTTCTCATGTCTTTCTATTCATTCTGGTATCTCTTGATGACACGATATATCACGATATTGTCTCGTTCCATGTTCCATGTATCATTTGCATCTAGGAGGGGAAATACTATAGATACGTGATCAAACCCTGTTACTACTCATGTGAATAGCTTGGGTCCCGCACCGTACACGCGGGGACAAAGCCGTACCATTTTATTATCATTGCATCTACCCAAGCCGATCACAATCTAGATGTATTTCAAATATTGCACATGTCAGGATTCAGTTTATATTTCAGGATTTCATGGTTTTATTTCATGTTCAGGTTGTACTTCATATTCAGGTTGTATTTCATGCTCAGGACTCTTACCATGTTCTCTGTTTTACTTTTAGTATTTTCTGTTCAGTTTCATGTCTTGTTCTCATTTCCTGTACTTTACATTTATTCCTGTTTTCTTGATTCATACCATGATGTACATGTTTATTTCTCTGGATATACTAGCTCCGCTCCTGACTGGATAAGTTGCAGGTATACTTGCAGGATACCATTCTACCATATAGGCCAGAGCCCGGGATCTTAGCTGAGCAGGATGGTTCATGACTTAGCTTGAGGTTTCAGGTTTAGACTATTAGCTTTACTCTTAGATATTGTCTTTAGAATTCATGTACATTTCATTCTTGATGACTCGTACATTTACATACATAGAATTGTGGATTATGGTGATCATTCTGGGTTACGTTTTAGATGCTGTGATTGTATACTTTCATGATTATCTGTTAGATTTCCCTAGTTTGGTACAGCTTACTTCGTCGTGTCTAACGACGAAGGCTGGGTGTGTCCGACTCGTGTTCGATTATTCGGAAGCGGGTCGTGACACATACTCCAAGATTAACCTTGGCCAGCATATACTGTTGATAACTTCTATGCTGTCTACCAAGGCCAAGAATCTGTACTACAAATTTGAACTGTCAGACTTTGTGAAGAATACTGTTTGGCATAAGTGAAAGATTATTAGCTTGGCCAAATCATCTGGATTAACAGTGTTATCTCCGCCACGAAGCCGTTGCAACAATTCAAAGAACTTCTCTCTCACTTCCTCATTCGTGACTTCTGAGTATTTGTCCTTAGAATTAGCCAGCAATCTTGTGAAGTGATCTCTACACAGGCTCAATGATGCTGGTGGTGTGGGCTGGTGTTGTTTTTCCATTATCAATCTTCTGTAATTAGCATTATCCTCACTATCATCCTTCAGCGGTAGACCGAAAATGGCTGCCATATCGCCCACACTCGGCGCTATTTTAACAGTAGTGCTCAGTTGAAAGTATCCGATGCCAGATTTATCTTCAATATAAGTTCCTATCAAATTCTCAAGACCTTCTGAAACCTTGGTCAATTCTTGAGTGTGAACTTTGTTTTTGTAGAATACCTCGACAAAATTATAGAAATCGATATTTTTCAAAGAATCAATAACTGGCTCGGGCAAACGGCCGCCATCTTCTTTAACGTCATCCATAAGAGTTTGCATCATCTTGAAACAAGAATAAAAACTCTTGAATCTTTATTCCTGACAGTTTTTTTCTACGAAAAAGACAAAAAATTAGGTTTCTGTCCACTGTTCTCCTCAATCTAACACGGAGAATGGCTATTCTTCGACTTTAACACGGATAATGGTCATTCTCCATGATATTTGCTCGGAGAATGAACATTCTCCATGATATTTGCAGGAAGAATGACCATTCTCCTACATTTTAACACGGAGATAGCCATTCTCCATGATATTTGCACGGAGAATGACATTCTTCTACATTTTAACACGGAGATGGCCATTCTCCATGATTTTAATACGGAGAATGGTAGTTTTCCTTCATTTTAACACAGAAATGACTATTCTCCGTCAAATCAACACGGAGAATAGAATTAATCCTTCTATTTAACAAGGAGAATGGTCATTCTCCATGAAATTAATACGAAGAATGAACATTCTCCGTCAATATAACACGGAGAATGGCCATTCTCCTATATTTTAACACGGAGAATGACTATACCCCTCCGTTCTATTAAGACGGAGAATGACTATTCCCCTTCATTATCTTAACAGAGTCATGAACACAACTTATAGTTATACCTTCTTTTTGTCCTTCTTTTTGCCCTTCTTCTTGGTTACTAGCCTCTGGCTCATGTACAACCTTCTTAAATCTCTTCACAACAGCTCTCTTTTCTTATATATCTAAATCTTCTCCCTCTTCTCTAACTGGGGTTCCATTTGATGCTGATGTTTGCGACATTGTGTGAAGATTGCGAATGAAGAGTCATTGACGAGTTTTTGAAATAGGGTTTGAAGATTTTGAAGGATAAAACGTAGATATGAAAAGGAGCAGTGTATGGAAGAAGAGAAACTTTTTGGTTTTGAAGAGTAGGTTTCGTGAGTATTTTGAAAAAAATAGAAGGACAAAAAGGTCATGCCGCACCCTTTTATATATTTTTAGCTAATTCTGGGCACGCGATGAAATGTTATTTTGTGGTAGATTTTCATAAAACTTTTGTTGTTTTTTAGCATTTTATAAATATTCTCTTGTCAATAACTTGAGAATTTTTCTCGATACATGCTTAGGCAGAAATCACTTTAGCACAAAGTACACATAGGGTCAGAGGCATAAATCACTTTAGCACGAAGAGAGGGTATACCCACAGGGTCAGAGCCATAAATCACTTTAGCACGAAGAGAGTGTATACCCATAGGGTCAGAGGCACAGGTTAGGATATTTTAGGATTATATGGCAGTAAGATTATGAAACAAATAAACATTTTGATATCATTTTTATCCCATATTTTAAGAACATTATAACTCAACAAAATAAATAAACATAATACATTAGATAAAAGAAGAACAAAAAATTCATCGTCTTCCATATTCAATCATTTTAGTTTGGACTCCTTTCTGTTTAATTATATTGTTACGCAAGTTAGATAATTCTTCATTGTGCTCTGAAGTTGCAATCCATTCAGCAGCTTTGCACATTTCCATTTCTGAATCAAACTGTATATAACAAACATAACATCAAAAATATTGCTCTAAAAAGTGTAAGTTTTTGAAGACATATTTTCAGACTTACATTGAGAGAACGGGAGTCCAGACTACATCTGTCTTTCATGAATACAATTACAAAAATCCCACAATCAAATGTATTGCCTTGGCGGGGAACATAAGAACGACGTTTTATGGCAAAAGTAGAAAAGTTGAACCTAGCATCTCTCAACTTCAAAATCTCTTCTTCGAGAAAGAGATCCAAATTTGAAAGCTACAATTACCAGAATACAATATGTATTAGTACACCGCGAATCTTGTACATAATTCGTAAAATTTGATGAATATGAGCTTATTATTTCTTTTATGACTGGCTTCTTTTGAATCGGCTCATCTGTAGATGCAAGTGTGTCTCAAATTTTAACAGTCATTGTTTTAACCATAACTCTTGCAAGAGTATAGTGGTCAGACAAAAGAATGGATATGCATATCTGAATCAGGATTAATTAGATAAAATAAATTAGTAAATTTTCAGGAAATTAGGATTAATATTTAAAAAGAAATACACTAATACTGTTTGCAAAGAACAAAAGTTTTATTACAAACTAAGAAAAGAGTACAGGAGTAAAATTGATTTCTAGGGAAGTACAACTGTAGGAATCTGATAAGAAGACGATCACTTGATCACTTGGATGATGTGATATAGAAGACGATCACTTGATCCCTTGGACGATGTGATATCGAAGACACGAGCCTCTGGAGAATACAACAATACTTTAGCAGGAGATTATGATCACTCTTGATACTTTGAGATTGATTTGAAACTCTATTTACAGAGTTCTTGAAATAACTGTTTAGCAGTTATTCTGGTTTACGCGCGCCTTCAGGTTGCGCGCCTCATGTTCACTTGCGCAAACGGTTGCACTAACTGCTGTGGACCCATGGCATCGTTTGATTGAGATGTACATGATCGTGAGCAGTATAGTGGGCATATTCTACGAAGTTAATGGCTTATGCGCCATGTCACTTTATTCTGAACACTGTTTGATTACCTTGTGCGAGCTTCATCAGATTGTGCGTGGGCGCAACGTAACAACCTGCGCAAACAGTTTGCACCAACTGTTGTAGACGTATGGCATCGTTTGATTGAGATACGCGTGGTCGTGGGTAGTGTAGTGGCCATGCTCTGCGAAGTTGATGGCTTGCGTGCCACGTCACCCTGTTTTAAAATAAGAGTTGATCAAGTGGCACCAATTTGTCAGGCTGCACATAGGCGCAACTCAACGACTGGCGCCTTTGACTAGGTCTTCTGTGCTGTACGGATTAATCCTTGCACCATACAGTGACTTATGCGAACCAGCTGTCAGCATTAATTACATGCTGACAAAATATTTTCGAGCGCCGCGTTACGCGAGATTCGAATGGGTTTTTCTTAATCTTCGTGCTGTCAGTTGTCAGAAAATGATAATACCGTTATAGCTTCTCGAGGAAGTGCATCACGTGTCGCTTGTGCAATCTGACTCCAGTACAACCTGACGTTGGTGTATCCTGATGCTGCGCAACTTGATTGTTTGGCACAATATAATGTTTTGGCACCATCTGATGATCGAACACTTTAATGGGTGGCGCATCTTAATTTTAGCCTCTACAAGACCCTCTTCAAAGTTTTCAAAACTTGAAAAGTACTTCAAAGTTTTAAAATACTTTGAGTTATACTAGTTTTGTTTGGATTGCGCCAAGGAACTATCTGTGTTGCGCCAGTCAACTTGAGCATGATTCTTCAGCATGGATTGCGTAACATAATATTCTCAATACCTGACTCCCCCTTTAACCACTCTGTCTTTTCTTCTTCCCGATTCAGAAGCTTCTTCGACAAACCCTAATGGCGCCCAGGAGATTCGATGTTAAGAAAGGAAAGGGCTTCGTCGAGCTTGTATCTCGTGCTCCATCATGCAGAGAGCAGCGACATGCAAGTCAGTACGTTCCACCTTTATTACGACGAAAGACTGTAAACCCGGCCAGGGAAGGTAAGCATTTGACCCGATCATCGACCACCCTATTTAGGGTTTGGCCGGCTCCTGACATCGTGCACCTACTTCTTTTAGAGTGGGGCGCAACTCATAACTAGTGCCTCCCTTTTTAGGATTTGGTTATTGTCGACCCATGTTGCGCGATGCTTCAAAATCTGTGTTGTATTTTGGGCACAATTTTGGCGCGTTGTGCGGCAAAACGCGGCATAACATGATTGTTTGTGCAACCTGATGTTTGTGCATGTTGAGTGCGGCACAATATGATTGTCGCACAAAAATAGAGTATTAAATACTCGGTTCATTTCCAACGATGAACCTATTTATGGGGCGCTCTTTTTCAAAAAATCTTTTTACTTTCTCTCTCGTTAAGTGATACGTGCCCATTTATTGGGAAGATGAAGAGTCGACGGGGGCTGACCTTTACTGTATAAATATATATGGGCATGATGTCCAGCCTCCATCTTCATTCACTCTTATGGCTTCCAAAGAGAACATAAAGCAAGAGACGAACAACCATGGCGACGGCAAAGCTTCTGAGAAGGAGTTGCACTCTGCGCCTGCAGAGTACTTGCTAGGGACCGACCCGTCACCGAGGGCAAAAAACTTCCTCGACTGTTTTGGCCTGACTCCAACAGTCCTCGCTCATTCCAGAGGTGGACCATCATCTTCTTCCGAAGAGCGTAGCGCCTTAGAACGTAGGGAAGGATTCCTTTGTTTGATGCATCGCTCGAAAATCCATAACATGGAGGAACTGAGCGCTGCCTTGCATCAGACTGATGACGGGAAGAAGAAGTAACGTGATACGAGAGCGTCATTTTACAAAATGGCCATAGGGCCTATGTCTGTAGTGTCTGCCTTCTTTTCTATTATGAAATAAAAATTGGACTTTATTAAACCCTTGCGAATTTGAGCTTTGTTGTGTAACTGTCTTGACACATCCCGCACATTTTTTTAAACTTTCCTCAGTTCTGTTAACATCAACTTCCAAATACCACATGGCATTTTTTCTGAAATATATGCCTATAGATGCACAAAATGTTTTAACTTCAATTGCACATGAATAATTGCGATAAGAAAAGAATATTTACTACATTCTCTTCTTCTTTCTGATGCTTGCAGGAGACCAACTGATGAAAATTCTCAGAACTGGCATCGGTGATCTTGGATGTTATGAAGTTGAACCACCTTTAACACACACATCAGAGAGCTCAGAACTCTTCATGCTTAAAAGGGCTTCCTCAAGATGGTAGGAAGGACCTTTATACATGAGCGTTGGACTGTAGAGAGACAGAATTAGGAATCGTATCACGAGGGTGATCTCATTCCCAGTTCTCATGAAGGGTCATCCCTTCTCCACCAGTTGTATTAACAGCAGATTGTCTTTGAGCTGCTGTTCTCAGGGGTTCTCCTCTCGTCTTTCTGAGAGAGATGACCAAAGTTGATTCAGTTGTCTTGCTCGCTGCTTCAGGTCGAGACGACAAGGAACTGGCATCAACAAGAAGATCCAAAGATGTAATAGAACTTCATTTGTTATATTCAGAATGAAAATCCGAGATGTAATAGATTTCCATTAAGATGTATCTATATTTTTAAAGAACGAATAAAGAATGATTTTCTCTTCTTTATGATCTGATTTGACGTGATGATACAGAAATAGAATTCAGAGGTAATGTGGACGTAAACTTATTTTTCTATAAATGATCTTCAAGTCCGTTGGGACTTAAAGACAGAATATCGTGTCTAAAAAGACGAGATATCTGTGATAAAACGGGTTTATCATGAAGAAAAGACATCTTTTAAAACAGCTTGGTTTCAAAAGATGGAATTGATAATTTGGATAGACTCCACGAGGATTTTGAGTTTTTATTGTCCTGTAGCTTTATTTATGAAAAAAAGTTAATAAATGATAATAAATGTAGGTCCATTCCTGCAATGAAGTAGAAATAAAAAAGACTGATGAATAAGCATGCCTTTTCAAAGGAAGGTCGCTTTGGTTCTCGAAACAAAGAATAAATGAAGATTTCTTCACAAGATGTACGAACATGTCTTTTCGAAAAAAGGTTATTTCGGTTCCTGAGACAGAATGTTTGGCCTTTCTGTCTATAAATAGTATGGAATTCTTTTCTGAAAGCATCATTCACACCTTTTCTTTCTTTCACAAATGACTTCAGAAGAAATGGCTAAGGAGACGGGAGTTATTTCAAAGATCGAAGCCGTCCTCGACACTCCTTCCGATGAGCCCCCACCGCCTACTCAGCCAGAAGTCGAAGAAAGCTCGGCTATTTCTGGAGAGAAGCATGATATTCTTGCCATATTGGTGGAGCCTGGGAGTACTGCCGAGGAAGAAGCTCTGAGGAAGGCTGCCTGTGAATTGCTGGTGTCATCGGACAATAATGTCTTCGAGCTTCTTATGAAATACGTTTTCAATCAAGAGGGCTCCGATTCTCGTTAATTTTATGTATTTCCTTCTGTTTAAATTTATGCAAATAAAAAGGAATTTTATTTATATTCTGAGTCTCTGTGTTGATAGTTCTTCTTTTTTTCAAACATAATATTTCTTGAGAAATTTGTCATTAATGGGCATCATAGCGACTCGACCATCCATACCAGTCAATTGATAAGCTCCGTTGGAGAAAACTTTGCTTACAATATAAGGTCCTTCCCACTTCGCTTCGAATTTACCTTTGCTCATGTACGTCATAGTCATAGGACGTCTGACGGTTAGAACTAATTCTCCTTTTTGAAATGTTCGGACTTTGACTTTATGGTTGAAGGCTTTTGATAGACAAGCTTGGTATAACTCAATATGTTGTTGAGCTAGGAGCCGTTTCTCGTCAAGCGCTTCAAGCTCCAGAAGTCTTAGGCGATCATTGTTTTCGGTTGTGAGTTCATTGGCAATGGCAATTCTTAAGAAAGGGATCTGGATTTTCAATGGTAAGACGGCCTCATATCCGCATACCAAAGAGAAAGGTGTGCAGCCTGTAGGAGTACGTATAGTAGTACGGTAAGCCCACAGACATTCTCTAAGCTTCTCACTCCAGTTTTGTTTGTTGGTAGAAACAAACTTCTTGAGGAGTTTGATGATAGTTTTGTTAAATGCTTCTGCCAACCCGCTAGCTGCAGGATTGTAAGCTGTAGAAGCAATATTATTGATCCCGTTGTCATCGCAAAATTGAGTAAATTTCTGACTGATGAATTATGGTCCATTATCGTGAATGATTCGCCGAGGAACACCGAATCTATAAATCACATGATGCTTGATAAAGTTGATGATGCAGCTTGTCTTGACCTCAGCTAAAGGTAGCTTCAGCCTATTTTGAGAAGTAATCAGTTATGGCCAATATAAACCGATGTCCCCGAGACGAGGGAGGGTTGATAGGACCGATGACATCCATTCTCCAAGCTTCAAAGGGCCAATATGCTATCGTCCGGTAAAGGAATTCTGACGGTTGATGAATGAAGTCAGCGTGGATTTGACATGCTCGGCACTTTCTTGCATACTCAATTGCATCAGATACCATTGAGGACCAATAATAGCCCATACGGTAAATATGATCCTGTAATTTAGGACCAGGTTGATGTGCGCCAAAAACACTGTCATGAGCTTCACGAAGTATTTGTTTTGCTTCTTCCCCCGCAAGACAACGTAGGAGTAAGCTGTCGAACGTTCGTCGGTAGAGTGTCTTTATAGTATAATTATAGTAAAATCTGAGTGACCGTCGTCGAATTGTGGTAGCCTCCTTTGGATCTTCGGGTAGGATATCATGGACTACGAAGTCTATGAAAGGAGTCCTCCAATCTTCATTGATGGCACAAATTTTAACTGAATTGTTGAATTCCATGTTTAGGTTGTTAACTTCCATATTTAAGTTATTCTGGACACAAAATAACTCTCTATTAGTGATGACGATCATTTATTGCCTTCTGACGGGAATTGCTAATACTGCTGCAAGATTAGCGAATGCATCAGCTTCTGTGTTACACGCTCGGCGTACATGCTCGATGAAGAAGCCTTCGAATGAAGTGGCCTTCCTGATCGCTGCATCATGATATGGAACCAAATCTTGATGTCGAACTTCGTATGTGCCTCTAACTTGATTGGCAATCAGTTTGGAGTCTCCGTAAACTTCAAGATACTCAATATCTAATTGTTGAGCCAATTGGAGACCAATGAGCAGAGCGTTGTATTCAGCCACCTTGTTGGAACACGACTCATCTAAAGAATAAGCTCTTTGGATAGATAACCCTTCTGGTGAGACGATAATGATTCCGACTCCAGCAATAATAGCACCTTTTGGTCTAATTCTGGATGCCCCATCAAAGAATAAACGTGAAATAAGAATTTCTTCTAAAATTATGTTGGACTCCAAGGTTTCATCTGGAATCTCATCGTAGAGTTTAGATGTTTCGAGAACTGGATGAGCTGCTAGAAAGTCAGCAAGGGCTTAACCTTTTGTCACCCCCACTTTCCTGAATAGGGCTAATATAGTCATTTATATTATTTTATTATTTTAATATTATTTAAATTATTAATGTTAGTATTTTTACAGTATTAGGTAAATAGGTATTTTGTTGATATATATATATATATATATATAAATATATATATAAATATATATATAAATATAAATATATATATATATATATATATATATTTATATATATATATATATATATATATATATATATATATATATATTTTATATATATATTTATATATATATATATATATATATATATATTTTCAATAAGTTTTTATTATAAAACTTTTATTATATTAAATAATAGATACGGAATATTTATTTTAATTTTAGAAATAATTTTAGAATTATTTGGTATTTATTTCATTTTATGATTTTTTTTAAAAACCCCCTCATTTTATTAATCAAGGCTCAAAATGCCGAAGCCTGATGTGTATACAAGGCAAAAAGCCGGAAGAAGTAAACCACCAAAAGGAAAGACAAGGGGGGATCGCGCCTACCAAAACTATCAGAAGTATGGTTGCCAGAATGCTGGAGGGCTGTGGGAGCACAGTGAACTCCTTTTGCGGCATTGCCGGTGAATTTCCCGAATTAGCTGTTCAGCAGAGTATTAGTGACCCTCGTATCTCGCTTTGTTGCGATTCTCCCAAATTGCCCAGGTAGCGGCCGCTGCTACGATCTGGTGGCCGTGGGATGCGACTCCCCAGAGGACCAGAAGATCGTTAAAGCGCCCGTCTCCTGGAGTGATATTGTAGTTGCGGTTGAGGATGCTCCAGATTTGGTCGGAGAGGCTTCCCTCCCGGAAGATGTGGTCAATAGTCTACGTCTGACGCTCGTTGCAACAATTACAAGCAGACGCCAGGCTAATACCGATGGAGTTAAGGATCTCATCGGTCAGCAATTTATTTCTCATGACTCTCCACAGGAGGAAGGACTATTTCTTTGGGATACAAGAATGCCAGTATCGCGCAATGAAGTGTTCCTGCCCGTTCTCTTGGATCACGATTCTCGTCGATCGCACTGAGAATACTCTAAAAACTTCAAGCGACCATCTCAGCTCATCTGCGTCGGACCCAATGATAAGTCCGTGCTGACGAATACTGTCAACCGTTTCGTTGCCGGACCATTCACGAATCTGGTCCTAATTCCATTCGTTATTAGTGGGGTTCCATAGGTCTTTGATCTTGCTATTGGTTGGGGAGCCAGTAATGTTCGGGATAAGGCTGTCATCGATCCATTTCTCTAGGAAGGGGTTAGCCTTGCTGTCACCCAGATGAAGTCTAATCGCTGGCTCTGCCAATTTACGGCCTCGTAAAATACGGCGCCAAGCCGCTGAGGATCTGCTATTAGCTCTGGCCAGCGTTGGATGGATGTGTTTGAAGTATCTGGCCTTCATAAACCTGGTCCATAGGTTTTCGCTCGTGCGTAATTTCCACCACAGTTTCATAGAGAAGGCTTTGACGATGTGATTAAGTTTGGTGAATCCAAGCCCTCCGATCGCGATCAGGGTAGCCATGGCTTCCCAGCTGGCCCAGTGGTGTTTGACTTGTCCTTTGTTGTGGCCCCAGAAGAACTTGCAAAAGATCTGCTCGATCGACGCGATGACCTTCCTGGTCGGGGAGCATGCCGCTAAGGTGTGGATGGGGACGGAGTTGAGAACATGATTGATAAAGATTATTTTATCGCCTGGGATAGGGTAGCATTATGCTATCCTTCGATTTTGTTCCTGATTTTGGTGATGAGGTTCTCGAAGATGCTGGCGTTGGATTTCCCGTATACTAGGGGACAGCCGAGGTAGTTGAAGGGAGGGTGTGCCACCGTGAAGGAAGTTAGGTTGATTAGTCTGGTAGCATTCTCGATTTTGATGCTGTGATGGGCGTAGATGACGCTCTTGGAATGGTTGATTTTCTGGCCAGAGCATCTGGAGTACCGCTCCAGGGTGTTATGTACCACCTCCATCGATCCAACATCCCCAGAAGAGAAGATGAGTAAATCGTCGGCAAAGGCCAGGTGGGTGATGGTGGGGCATCCACTGGCAGTGTGATATTGCTGGAAGTTAGGGGTGTTGGCCATGTTGTTGAGGTTTCTGCTCAGGGCGTCGGTTGCAATGATGAAGACCGTGGATGATAGAGGGTCGCCTTGTCTGACACCACGGCTAGATTTGAAAAGGCCCTCGGATTGGCCGTTGATAACTGTGGAGAACCATGAGTTGCTGACGGATCTCGACACGATGTTGGTCCAATTCTCCGAGAATCCGAAAGCTCTGAAGACCCAGATCATGAACTGCCAATCGAGTCTGTCGTAGGCTTTTTTCATGTCAATTTCGATGGCGATGTTGCCCCCTCGAGCAGGAAACTTCATGCAGGTGATAAGTTCTTGGGCCAGCATGATGTTGTCATAGATGTTCCTTCCTCGAACGAATCCGCTTTGCTCCTCCGAGATGATTTTGGGGAGAATGACTGTCATTCTAGTAGCGATGATCTTGGATATAATTTTGTTGGTGAAGGTACAAAGACTATTAGGTCAAAAATTGCGAAAGGAGTTGGGGTTGTCTTTTTTCGGGATAAGGATGAGATTGGCGCTGGAGATAGCTTTGGGGTAATGAGCTCCTTCAAGGAAAGCAACAGCCGCGTCGGTGATGTCCCGCTTGATAATCTTCCAGCAGGTGTGAAAGAAGACTCCGGTAAATCCGTCTGGGCCGGGGGCACTATGCTCGTTCAATGCCCACACCGCATCTTTCACTTCCTGTTCGGATAGGGGGCGCTCCAACAAAGCATTGTCGGAGTCGTTGATAATGGTAGGAATTTGGTCGAGGAATGATGTGTCTTTGTGGACCGTCTCCTTGGCGAATAATTTGGCGTAGTAATTGGCGGCTGCCGCTTGGATACCCTTGTGGTCTGTTCTGATGATGCCATGCTCGTCTGATATATGATGTATCGATAGTTTGTTTCTTTTGCCATTGACGCAGGCGTAGAAATATTTAGAGTTTTTGTCCCCGTTGCTGTCCCATTTCAGTCTGGCTTTCTGCTTCCAGAAATCAGTCTCAACTTTGAACCTGAATTTGAGCATAGCCTTGGTAAGGTTCAGGGCTCTCCTGGCCGCAGGGGATCGGTCGGTTAAGAATATAGCTTCTGCTCGGGTGACATCGTCCTCTGCGACACGGATCGCTTGGAAAATGTCCCCAAAGGCTTGTTTGCTCCAATTGGAAAGGACTTTCCTGGTGGCTTTGAGCTTGTTACTGACCCGAGTGAGTCGATTGGGGGAATCCTGACTGCTCCATGCTTCTGCAACGATGCTCGAGAACTACGGGTGGTCGGTCCAAAAGTCGAGGAATTGGAAGTTCTTTTTGGGTGGGTAGGTGTTGTTTTTGATTTCCACCAGAATAGGGGCGTGGTCGGATTCTGTGGAGTTGAGGTGGGACAGGGTGGAGCTGATCCTCATGCCGTACCAACGCACGTTGGTGAGGGCTCTGTCCAGATGGGAATATTGACGGCGATCGCCGTCCTGCATATTACACCAGGTGAATTTGCTGCCTTTGAACTGGAGAAGAGTGAGATGAGCGTTGAATATGAAGTTGTTGAAGTCTTGCATGGCTGATAGGGGTGTGGGGCGACCTCCGATCTTCTCTTCTCTGCGGGTGATGGCGTTGTAGTCCCCTATGCAAAGCCAGGGGGTATTGGTGTTGTAGAGATAGGTGTCGAGAAGATCGTTCCAAAGGAGTTTGCGTTCAGCGATGACACAACTACCATGTACCGCTGAAAGGATGGCACGCTCCGGGAGAGTGGGGTGAGTGACCCAGCATGAGAGGGCTTGTTGGGAGTCCTGGATGATTTCGAGATTAACATCCTTCGAGCCGAGAATCTAAATATCGTGCCTGCCTGCAATCGTCGTGGGGAGGCCCAGAGCCATTTGGGTAGATTTAAGACGTTTAGAGAGGATTTTGGGTTCAATGATGATGAAGATGTCAATCTTGTGAATTTTTCGAAGGCTGAAAATTCTACTTAATGTCGGTTTGTTTGCCAGACCTCGAACATTCCAAGGTAGGACGTTAAGCATTTATGATATTGTGGGAGGGTTTTTTGTTCCGTCTTGCGACGGATCTGGTTAGGATGGTGACGGTTTTGTCTGTGCCTGACTTGCTCCGTTGGTAGTTCGGCGCTTCCGCTTTCGATGTTGTGGGAGGATAGCAGTTGTGGTGCTCGTGCGGACTTGAGGAGGAGCCTATCAGGTCTCCAGATGAGTCTACTACAGGATCCTCCAATGGTATGGCCAGGGAGTCGTGCGCTCTCTCAGTCAACAACTGCTGAAGTGGGACTCCTACGGCTAGGACTTGCATGCCTCTCCTCGCTTGGTCGGGTCCAAGGAAGGCTAGTACATCTTCGACTGGGTTCCCGCTGGGGGGTTGGTGAGCTGCATTGATTGCGAGGGAGGCCATGGGGTCTGCCTCCTGGCCGATGGACGGTGCAGGTGCTCAGCGCTGCCTGAGATGATAGCTTTCTTCACTCGCGAGGAGTTGGGGGAGGGGGGCGGTTGCTCGGGAAGGCTAGAGCCTTCGGGGGGGCTGCCCGGCTCCGGGTCCTCCGAGTCGAGAATGGCGAATTGGTTGGAGGTCGCTATGTGTTGGGGAATGAAAGGGATCAGGGCTCTGCTCGGAGGATCGCTAGAGTCTGGCTCGCTGATGCTGGATTCGAATCGAATGTGAGAATTCGGAAGAGGTAAAATGGGCGACTTGGGGGACCTTCTATCTGAAAGGTCGTTGTCTTTCCTGTATGACTTCTTTTTGAGCTCCGAGTGAAGGCGGTGGCAAAACCTAGGCAGGTGGCCTCTTAAGTGGCAGTGGTTGCAGAACAATATATGGTTGTCGTAGAGGATTTGTTGGGTGTGGGCATGGTTGCCTAGCTCGATAGTAATAAAGTTGGGTTGTTCTGATGTGAGATCTAGTTCAACACAGATTTTGGCGTAGTGGGCTTTGGTGAGGTTGCTGGTCTCGGGCGTCGTGGCCACGTACGTCCCGAAGGAGTTGGCGATGCGTCTTAGCACCGCTGGGACAAAGCAAATGAGAGAAAGGTTAGGGAGAGTAACCTAAGCTGCAACAATGGCTGAATCTTCTTTGGTGTTGAACCCTGGGGACCACTTGATTATCTTCATCTGGTGGGTGTCAATCCTGCAAGTGCCCTTGGACCACACAGTCCTGTGATCGCGTTCCGAAGATAGGTGAAGGAGGATGTGTCTGGGGTCGAGGGGGGCCACTCGATAGTCAGACGAGAGATTCCACTTGGCGATCGCTTCTTGAACCCTGGCAAGTTTGGGATACCCTACGGAGAATTTCAGAATGAATGTGTGTGGAAAGGCCGCTGACAGCGAAGTCAGTTCCAAGTCGGAAAAGGGGATGACTGGAACATGGGTCTCTTGAGAATAATCAATGTCCGGCAGATGGACGTCTGGAAGAATAATGCCCTTCGAGGGGTTAAGGTCCGGATGCAGCATGGCGGCATAGGAAGGCTGAGACGGTCCGGGAGAAGAGGGTCCCGAGGAGCCGGGACGGGAGAGTGAGGAGCCACTCTGGGGGTGGATGAGCTCGATGCTGGGGGATAGGGAAGTGGTGGGTGCCAGGGAAGGCCAGCCTGAGAGGGGGTGGAGGGAGGGGGACGGTGACGGGAGCCGCGCCGTCGCAAAGAGGAAGGAATGGGGGCTGCGGCGATGCTGCCTCCACCGAGGAAGGGGTGCCCGGGGGGGCCGCGGGGGGGGGGGGGCACAAGGCCGGCTAAGACGGGATCGGAGATGGACTCCGGGAGAGCAGGGAAGGAGGGCGACGTCGCAGGAGACGGGGAGGTGGCGAGAGCGGAAGCAAAGGAACTGGGGAGCGCCGGGGTAGAGCAAGGGCCAACGGGTTGGCCGAGGGGAGGGGGATACAGGGTGGGCTGGGAGAGGGCTGCACAAAGGGGAAGGGGTGACTGCGCTGAGGGGGGGTGGGAGAACTGCGCACAGGGAAGGGGAAGAAGGGGGGCGCGCAATGGGGGGAGGAGGGGGGAGGGGGTGAAAGACAAGTGGGGGGAGAGAGGAAAACTAGAGGGAGGACGGACTGCACAGAGGAGAGGGGGCTGGACTGCGCCAGGAGGAGATGAGGTGCTGGACTGCGCAAGGGAGAGGGGGCCACCAAAGGCAATCGCGGCCCACTGCTGCTGTGCAAGGAGTGAAGATACGTGCGCCAGGAGCTGCGCAACAGAGGAAGAGAGCTCGACAGGATAGTGCTCGGGGCCAGCAGCGCAATCGAAAAGTGTCGCCTCGAGAAGGTCGCTAGAGGTGGAGTTCCCGAGGGGCCAGGAGGCGGGAGGCCCGAGGCCTGCTCTGCTGGGGATCACACCTCCTAAGGGGGGAAGGGGGTTTCGAAATAGGGGAGAGGGCGGGAACGAGAGGTAGCTACGAAAGGGATCCGGCGGCGCCGGAGCCGCTATCCGGGGCGGAGGAGGACAGGGGGCCGGCGGGCGATCTCGGCGAGAGGCTGAGGGGGCCACCCCATGGCGCAGGAGCTGGAAGGCCGGAGGGCACTCCTGGCTGCGCGAAGGGGGATCGAGAGGCGGTGAGGGAAAACTCGGAGGGGAAAGAGGAGGGGAGCAGGATTGGAGGGCAGCCGGGAGGAGCTGACGGATCAGATCGAGCGCCTCAGGGGGCCAGGGGGTCGACATCGGGGGAGACGACCGGAGAGGGATGGCGGGGACGCACGGAGAGGCGGGGGAGGGGGTGGGAAAGGGACGGCCGGCCTAGGCCGGCCAAAGGAAGGGGGACTGACGCTCGGGAGGTAGGGGGAAGCAGACCATTGGGGAAAAATTATATATATATATATATATATATATATATATATATTTTAATATTTAATATATATATATAATATATATATATATATATATATATATATATATATATATATATATATATATATATATATATATATATATATATATATATATATATAAAGAAGGGAAAAAAATTAAATAAAATAATATGTGGTTGGTTTTATATAATAAATATAATATGTGTGTGTGTGTGTGTATATATATATATATATATATATATATATATATATATATATATATATATATATATATATATTGATATATATACTTTATTATATAAAGTATAAAGGAATAAAGTAATAAAGAAAAGTCAAAATCAAAGAGAAATCAAAACAAAACACACCACACACAAACGCACACAACACAGCAGCAAAAGAGCCCCCCCACTTTCCATAAATCGAACGCGAGCCCCCTCCTTTATATTTATATTTTGAGAGAGAGAGGGAGAGTTTTTTTTTATCTCTACCCTAGCTGCCGCCTTCCCGACTACCCCGACCTCGCCATCGACACTAGAAGACCACCACGACTACCGGAGGTCAGCCAGGACGCCCGCAACGGCGATAGGATGCGAAGACAGGACAGCATCGCACAGCAGCCGCGAACCTGACATCGCCTTGCTCTTGCGCGACACTCGCTCGATCGTTTTACGATCCAATTCTTCTGGTATGTTCACAACATATACGTCTTCGTATTCCTTCAAATAGTTCGTGCCAATTCGCATCATGTGCGACGAAAAATGAGTTCCAAAATCGAGAAAAACTTGATTTGTTGGACGTTAGAAACTGTCCCGAAACTCCAACTTTGTGGCCGATTTGCGACCAACGTGTTGCTAGTTTTCAAAATCGGTCTGAAGAGACTTGTAGACAACATATAGGTGTCAAAATCCTTCTTTTAGATTTAATTTTTATGTATTATACAGAAGGTTGTTGGTTTGTGAAGTTGGAGAAAAACTGTTTTCAAAAATTGGATTTTTAAAAAAATTATCCCGATACGCCGTCCGTCCCGTCAATCCGGACAACGTGGTCGCGAACCGAAAGCATCGAAAGGTGCGTTATCGAATTCATGGACATATGGGCTTTGAGGGAATTCAAATTGGACGCGTGTGCGCGACGAATTTGATGCGTATACGTCAAAATTTACCGTATTGACCTTTTACAAATTTGTCAATTACTTTGTGCACGCTCGTCATATTGAGACGAAACTTACGCCAACAGGACCGTATCATTCTTATGGTCCTGTATACCAAGTTTGGTCTGAATCTGAGAAGGTCGACCGGAACGCTATTTTGACGGACCTGCGACCCGATCCAACGGGCGAATTTGTGTACGGCCCACCAAAATCTAACTTTGGACATATTGTTGGGTTCGTCTCGTCAAATCGAACCTGTAAACATATAGTTTGATGACTTTAGAGACCGTAGGTTCTGGCACATTTTTTGGTGCAAAGTGGATCCAACGGCGGACACCATTTTGATCCAAAATTACCGTTTTGCCCCTGTAGCCAGAATGGACTTATGGATAGGCGTTTCTAGCTAATTTGACCATTCTAAGAATGTTGGTAATGTCTGTTTCAGCATTAGGAGTCTGTTGTGCGAGTTGACCGTTTGTGGCTCATTGAGTGGTTTGTAGTTCGATTTTCTCAGCTCAGGACAACAGGCAAGTACATTCTCTAATAGTTTTTATTGCTTTGATATCTACTATATCCGATTCAGTTATAGTGTTATACTTGATTCTTGGCACGAGGATACATGGACTAGTATACGTGAATCTCGTCATGAGATGTCATTCCTGGTTTACCTGGTATATGAGTACATTGTTCGATATTATTTCTTGTACTTGTATAGACACCGATTTGGGAGTGGGCTGGCCCCCTGCTCTTCGAATTTTGTGTCGTGACATGTCATATCTGGATCCATTATACTATTCGGGGATGGGGAGTTATTAGAGGTTATGTGATCATTATCCCTACTTGTTTATTACTTGTGCATAGCTCCACCCTCACCACACATAGGGTGTAGCCTGACCTTATACTACTTGTGCATAGCTTTCCATTTTGGCCGGCCTGATCCCTATACTATTATACTACCTGTGCATAGTCGGTCAAATAGAACAACCCGATCTTGACCCAAGCCGATCACATAACGCTCTAATATCTCATGGCACTTACTTTATAGGTTTACATCGTATATCAGATTACATTTACTGTTTATTCCAGATTTACCTTATGTTTCACTTAATAAAATGCCTAAAATTAGCTTTTGAAAGAAAACGAGAAAAAGTACAAAAGTATAAATTATTTCTGGGAAGTATTGCTATGGAAGTCTGATCTGAGAGCGATCACTTTGTTCCTTGGACCACACGATGATGATGAAGAAAACTGCTTGAAGAAGATGAACAATCGAAAGAACTAAGTCACCAGAAAGGTATCGAACAATGGCACTGATGGGACAGTCGAAAGCTGTCCTGCTTCGCTTCACCATGTTCTTGAGAAAAAGTTAAAGAAATGCTTCTGGGAATATCACTCTGAAAGTACGAGTTTTTTCAGAATCTCCTCTCCTGTATCTCTCCTGATCATTCTGTGTTAAAAATAAGTCTATTAATAGACTAGACCCTATGTGCGTAAAAAATAACATTGTTGGGTCTCTACGCAAGTAACTGTCACCCACGATGAAAATCAACCTCTACGCGTGATGACACGTACCCCATGTAGAGTTTTGATCTCTACGCATTGTGACACGTGTCCCACTACTTCAACAAAATGGGGAGAGCACGTACACACGTTCCTCGATAAGTGTGGCATGAAAACCACATAAGCAGACCACGTTCTCATGTAGCCCGAAAAGATTGGGCGTAAAAATGACCAAAAATAGAGTTCCGGCGTAAAGTAGCAGACCGGGCGTAAAATAACCCAAAATAGACTTCTCGCGTAAAGTGGCTGAAAATTAGCCTTGAGCGTATAATTAGCTCAAATAAACTCTACGCACACGAAAAAGCCTTGAGCGTAAAAACTCGAATAGCTTTCGTGCGTAAAAGAAGCAGTCTCTTGAGCATAAAGTAGCCCATCTGCACACTAAACGACAAGCGTTGGGTTTAGTGAAAAAATCTTCTCGGCTTCTGTGCACTATTCTTGTCAAAAAATCATTCTGTCAGATCAAAATCACACACATTAAATGCAGTCTGACAGCCTGTCTCCCGCGTAAAGTTTGAGGATGCCTCTCGTGTAAAGTAGTTTCGCATAAAGCTTACCCTGTTTGCTCTCTGCGTAAAATTTAATTCTGATTCAGTTTGACTTGCGTAAAGCTCTCAACTTCTTTGACTTGGTCTATAAAATTTATTTATGATTCTACAAGACCCCCTTCAAAGTTTTCAAATTTTTTCTAAAATTTGAAATACTTTGAACAGAAGCGTAAAAATCTGAGATATCTAATAGTTTGCGTAAAATCTGCGATACCCAATAGTCTGCGTAAAGTTCGGGATACCCAACGGTCGGCTGAGAAGCGTAATATTCGGGATATCCAACAGTCAGCGTAAATTTTAGGAATTTGAACCGATTTCAAAATTCTCTATAAATAGAGCCTTGCCGATAGAGAGAGAACTTTACTCATTCTCAAAATCTCGATCTTTCTTTACTCTTTTCTTCTTCTTCATACTCTCAGTTAAAATCAATGGCCCCCAAGAGCAAAACCACCGCCGGCGCCAAGGGAAAGAAGCCAGCCGCTGCTTCGTCGAAAAGCGAACGGACGGGAACCGCCACCGCATCATAGAAAACACCCTGAAAGACCAACCCCGTTGTGGCTTCGACCATGAAAGGTAGAACACTACCTAATTCGGCCATGAGTTCATCGAAAAAGAAGTAGACTTGAACCCTAAACTTTACACCCACGTTTATACGTGTCAGCGTAGAAATTAAAATAAGAAAATACGCTCACGTTGTACGTGCCAGCGTAAAAAATAAAATACGCTCACGTCAATACGTGTCAGCACAAAATTCAAAATACGCTCACGTCTATACGTGCCAGCGTAAAATATGAATAACAAAAATACGCTCACGTCAATACGTGCCAGCGTAAAAACAAAATACGCTCACGTCAAATACGTGTCAGCGTAAAATATGAATAACAAAAAATACGCTCAGGTTTATTCGTGCCAGCGTAAAATCACAAGTGAAAGACTTTGCGTAAAACAAAGAACTTTTGCACTTAAAACTTTATCAACTTAATTTTTGCACATAAGCGTAAAGTTTGTATAGTCAAGCTTTCTAGTACAGAGTCTTTAATTTTTTATGCGTAAAATTCAGACTAAGTCATCTGCATAAAAATTCAAATTAGATTTTTACTAACTTGATTTTTCTTTTTCTTTTGGCAGTGGACTTGCAAATCCATCCTCTTGCAGAAATATTCGGCTCACCAGCTGGTATGGTGGGCTCGAACTACTTGGAGAATTTGTCCCATGTAGAATTACCTCAATCAGATCCACAATACCCTAAAGGGAGACAACAGCTAATAGCTGCTCAGGGGGACAGAATATTGTTGTCAATGATAAATGGAGCATTGCTGGTATCGCTAGATGACCAACAATTTTTTAAGCCTGCCTTCATGTTTGGGGACGATATAGATTTCCAATCACAAACACACCCCAAGAAGGAGGCTTGGGTGTTTAAATTTGGAGAGAGGGCAATGTATCTCCCAGACGTGGCCAGAGATTATCCTTTATCTGCATTCGTCCATGCGACTCATCCAAGACAGATGCTATGGAACCTGACTTCCATCAGTTATGGTAGACTGGGCAGAATTATTTTTAAGAGGGATGGAGCCAACGAAATGGGCTACCACATCAGTACTCCCAGTGGTGGTGTCGTCCCTTTCTCTGGTCAACTACCTGGATTCACACCGAGCGAAGATTCAGCTCTGATCCAACCGGTGCAAACCCCAATGTTCATTAACAAGTTCATGAAGGCCTCAGTATTATATCCTCAGGCCAACTCTAGGCTACCAGGGTGGATGACACCTCATAACCAGAACTGGATTCAGCTTAGTGCCTGGATCATGAAGAACTTCAAGACAGATCTGGAAACCATCGGCCTTTATAAAGCGGTAGCCTCCACAAGTCGAGGTATACCAATGAATAGTAACCTATTCTTGGCTCTGATGGAGTTGTATATCAGTTCAACAGGAACTTTTGCAACCCCACTAGGTGAGATGGGTTTTGCCCTGTACGAGATGCAATTCATCTCTAAGCTGCCGATGGGTGAAGCTCCCTATGAAGAGCATGTTCCCTCCAACTGGGAACTAGCAGAGATCAGAGAGAAAAATCTTGATCTAGTCAAAGTGTATCAAGAATTAAAGTGCCATTATCTAATTTGCACCACTATGTATGAAAGTGGGTCGCACTTGGCATATACTAATAAATGGACAACCTATTTATTCTACCACGAGAAAAGGATATCCAAGAACGACCAGGGGAGATTCCAAGAAAATAAGGCTCCAACCATCAACCCTTGTTCAATAATTCCTTCAAATTTGATCCATAATTTGATGATCAAACATACGTCTTCGGACCAATATCTGACCACTAAGACTGGAGACATCCCTGCGGGGACTGAAACCTTGAGCTATCTGAGGCATGGTAGTCAGAAGATCTTAAGAGAAGCCTTGTTGGCAGGCTTTCTTTCTCTGTGGCTGCGGAGATGGGTCGTGCCAGGGATTAGCTGTCACGACCCGCACCCGCTGTAAGGGCACGTGTGCGTAACAACGCCTAGCCCTCACCGTAAAAACGGCGTGGAATGCTGTATGTTTTCTACTCTAACAACAGTTTATATATAATATCAAAACCTGTCGAGAATATGGTCAACTCTGAACGGAGGACAAGCAATGATAATATATGGGTGCTCAATCACAACCCTAAGATGATAAAGTAAAGACTGAAAGATAAAGACAACATGACAATAAAATATAACCTGTCAAGTCCAAACATAAATAATATACAAGTCCAAGTCCAAGTCTTTAATACAAGCCAAAATATGACAGTCTCAAAAGTAACTGGAGACAAGGTCCAGTGCAAATAACCCTAACTAAGCAATATGTAAAGTCTCACCAGGCGGAGCTAAGCCCTGCTGGACCAAGGTCTCCAAGTCTAAGCCCACTACGTCATCCGGACCGTAGTAGGTACTGTAATCCTCCTCATCAGCATCTGTAATATTTTGTCAACATATCCAGTCAGGATGGAACGAGTACAATCAACTAATAATAGTTCACAAAATATGACAAAATCTATAAGACTGTAAATAGAGAGTATATACAAGAAAATTATAGAATGTACATGTGAGTATCATGGCAAGGTAAGCTATAAATCTAGAGCTAGAACAAGGCAAGTAAACTGATCATGGCATGTACAAGAATCAAGAATCATATATCTAGGTGTGTGAGTACTAGTCTCGATATATGGCCGGCTTGGGTCTGCACAAGGTCTAATAATCCATCAATCCTACGTGGAGTGTAGGATTGGTATTATTCAAGGTCTACATGAATAAATAAGGCGGATAATGACCACACATCTATACTAATGCTCCCCGTCCTCGACTGGTAGTGTGGATCCAAACAAGACACGTCACGACGCGAGATTCTAAGAGAAGGGAGCAAGTCTCCTCGAGAATCAGCGTCCATATACTGCACAAGAACTACAAGGGGACTTGCACAAGATATACCAAGATAACGAGGAATAACATCTCATGTCGGGATCCATGAATACCAATCAGTGTGACCAATGTGTCGAGAACAAGCATATCTACACTAATTACATGAATTATAACAATCATCATAAATTGGAAAAGTGTCAGAGAATGTACTCGCCTGTAATATGATATGATATGTCAACTGGAGCAAATGCAGCGTCTCGAGGACCTATAGAGAACAAGACGTATCAATACTATATTTAGGAAATAAAGTCAAATCAAATTAAATCATATTAAGTCATTCTAGGTCAAGACAAGTCTAGTTAGGTCAACCTTGGTCATAGGAGAACATTGGAAGTCAACCCGTATCGAACTAGGTCGAAAGTTGACTTACAGTTGACTTTTGGTCAATGGGTCAACTCTTGGTCAACCCTAGGTCAATCCTAGGTCAATGGTGACTAACAGTTGACTTTTGGTCAACTGCTCAAGTCTAATGGAATTTGGGACTAAATTGGGTAAAGTGTTGACCCATAGTTGACTTTTGGTCTAATAAGTCAACCGTGGTCAACCAAGGTCAAGACTAGGTCTAGGCGACTATTTCTAATCATTACCAACCTTTACAACCCATATCCGAGTCCATCTTGGACTCCGAAATCCGTATCTTGGCCGTAGGCCAATATCCTAATTTACCCTTTACAAAGGTAAATTTCTAGCCTAGGCAAATACCAAGTTAGCCTACCTACGCTTGGTATTTCGACCCGTGCTCCCTAGGGTAGTAGGATCTAGCCTATACGTTCATTACCTACCAAGATTCCTAGGTGGATGGACGTCTAGTCCATCTTACGGCCTATTGCCGATATCTTGAATATCTCAAGATACACAATGGTACGGCACGATACTGTCATCCTAAAACTCTGATTTCAACTCGGGAGCCTACCCGCAAAGTCTAATTCCCATATTCTAAGTCTCCTCCAAGTTTCATCGCGTTCCGAAACTCGGAGCTCGATTTCACCCTTTTACCAAAACCTATTCCCTCTCAACCTTCTAATTAATTTCCCACATTCACTATAACAATACTCTTCTTTCCCTTCTCCTCATTCTCCTTCTATTCTTCTTCTAATTTATTCTCCTTTCTCTCATTCTCTTCTAAACTTCTTCTAATTCCTATTCTCCTTTCTCTCCATCTCTTCTAAACTTCTTCTAATTCCTAATCTCATTTCTCTCATTCTCTTCCTATTTTCTTCTTCTTATCTTCCTTCTAATTTTTCCTATTCTCCTTATCCTTCTCCTCTCCTTCTTCTTATTCCTTCTTCCTATTCTTCTTCTAACTCTCTTCTTCTATTCTATCCCTCTTCTTCTAATTCTTCTAACTAACTATCTAATTACCTATATATATATATATATATATATATATATATATATATATATATATTATATATTATATATATATACATATACATATACATATACATATATAGGGGCTAAAAGAGGGGGGGGGACCTAGAGCTACTACTGCTGCTCTTGCTCATGCTTGCTGCTGCTACTGTGCATTCTGGCTGCTCTGCTACGCATTGCTGCTGCTCGAGCTTTCATAGTTTCTGCTGCAGCTGATACTTGCTACTTCTGCTGTTCATCTTATTCTTCTTCTCTCTACTCCTAATTCTCTACTCTCCATACTCTATATATATATATAGCTACTA
>JANAVB010008698.1:0-40075 GCA_029216955.1 Iris pallida | reverse complement strand
TGCACGATGCGCTACTTGGGCCGAAACTCCGTCAAATCGAAGCCCGAAATGTCACAGTAGGTTAGTCGAATTGTAGATGATGTTTTACCCACTTTTTCTTATCCATTTTACTTCAAACCAAATCTGGGAGTTACCTTTGTATGTCTACTCCAACCTCTGATCACCGAATCTCCTAGTTCCAAGCAGTTTGCCCGTGGCGTTGATTCTACGATAGAGTATCCAGAACTGATGAATTCTGTTGCGGACCACTTTTCGCCTATCTAAGGTCAGTTTCTAACATTTTTATATTTTTATTCAGAATCTAGACGTTGATACCTTTTTGTTCATATCTGAAAGTTAGGTTTCGCATCTGTTTGCTATTTTTAAAAATTCATGACATTTGTCGTGTCATCAAACTCCGAAAAATTTTGTTTTCCTTATGTCCAAAAGTGTTAAAACTCTATGAATCCATATTAAATTTTATGTTGTGTAAGGTTTAACATTATAATTACTATTTTAACTAATTTCTAAGATTTTTACAGAATTTATTAATTATAATTTAATCGTTGTTTCGGGACTAAATTAATGTGTCGAATTGAGGAAGTCATATGTAGCATTGACATAAGAACTCTTGTGAAGGGGTTCCCCTATTGAAAATATAATTATATCAATATATAAGTATTTATAAATAAATTCTAGAGTTTAAATATATTATTTTATTATAATTGTAAAGTATTTACGAGAGGTTTTGTTACCTATTTATACTTATACAATAGATGCAGTGTCGTAACAACGTTATGGCAACTAGGAGGCGTAGATACTCATATAATTTTTATATGATGTATTGATATAAAATATTAAATATAGTGTATTATTATAGGTAAGCTTGGGAGGATCGACAAGGACACCGGAGTTGGACAGGCTTACCCGCAGACAGCAGTTACGGGCAAGCGTGCATTGCCATCGTTACAGATCTTTTTCTGTCTTGTTGTTTTTTAGCATTGTATGATGTAGGATGTCGATACTTAGTGCCTGTTTATAGATGGGTGCCGATGTCATGGTAGTGACTTCGAGTATTGACATTAGGCATTACGTACATACTGATGTGTCCATTGTCACGTTTGACCACAGGACACCGACACATTCATGATGCAAGGTTTACATGACTATTCATGGTTTTAACCTCGTATTAGCATTCCAGATTTCTTTATCAGTATTGCTTTTACTTTCGAGATGACTGTACAGACTTGATATTGTTAGATTCTATACATAGGGATTGGAGAGAACTTGACTACAATATCAGACCTATTGTCGTGTGGCCCGTTGTTTAGTGACCTTTATCTCGGTAGCAGAGTAAGGGATTATAACTGTCGAGAATTGATTGTCCTTGGTACCACGACACAGGTACTGGGGATAATATCCTGCTGAGGTGCTAGTGAGCCTTAGTGGAAGGGGTCTAGTATTCTAGAAAAGTATCTCACTTGCATAGCACATAGACGGACACAGTAGATTGCCTTAGTTCATATTTCTGTTTCTGTACATTGGCATATATATTATGCACCTTGCTAGTCCTCTGAGGACCTGGATATTTCTCAGGCTTAGACGAAGCTAAAGACTACCCGGAGGTTTACGGTTCGGGGGCTGAGACCGGAGGCGTACCGGCACAGGAGGACGAGATAGTGCCAGAGGACTTCTCATGATCATGCTACATTCATATTTAGTTTTTTCTATTATTTTTCTTTTCTTTTCATCATACTTGTAGTTGATTTGTACTTTGTTTCTATTTCTATGGTTTCAGGATATTTTACCCGCACAGACTTTATTACTTTTATTGCTGGATATTTGAGACATTTACTTATTTATTCTTGATCTCTTTGTAGACTCTGTGGATGTGATTAGATGTATATACCTGTGGACTGTATTGTATTTCTTGGTGTTATCATGATTTACAGCTTAAGTATTTCGCTAATGGGCTTGTTGTGTAGCTTGGTCCATTGGTGAAGTGCTGCTGGCATGTTTCACTTTGGTTACATTACTATACCGACGTGAGCCTGCAAGTAGAATAGGAAAGACCCATAGGATCACATCCACATGCTTGATACCTTCCTTGACTTCATATCGAACCCTCACTTAACTGCTTCTTTTGCATCCAGTTTTATTCTTTTCTACCGTAATCCTTATTTATTCATGCTAGTAAGACGAATCTTCGTAGTGGGCGTATCCTCCCCTTACTATCATATTAGGAAAGCAGAGGCATAGACACTAGAAGTCATAGGTGAGGGTAGAGTCTTCGTGAATTTTGCGAAGCCATAGTGATACCTAGGATATTCGTACTACTATGAGCCTGCAACCAATTAAGGAATAGGACTTGAGGATACATCTACAAACATAATTATAGACTTTTTTCAGACTCTTCAGCATGATTGCTTTCATATTATCTTATTTCTTAATATGATTGATTTTGTGTTCTACCTTACTCGAGATTTGACTAAACCTTTCCCTATTGACTTTTTGAGTAAATCTTCTCATTCATTTTCACTAATTTGTTAAAAACTGCCTTATGGATTGGTCCAAGAAAAAGTTTGAGAAATTATATTTATCCTTGTATTACGGAATCAAAGTTTTTGCAGCCTGAGAAATACTGACGAGGCAGGACTTCAGATAACGGCATCATGGCTACATATGTTTCCCAAATTCTACTTGACCTATATCCTATGCATGTTGATCTCTTCCCCTATATTTTCATAAAAAGTTAATTGAGAAATCTTTCATGGATTTGGACAAGATAAGCTCAAGAACCTGTATTATTTGGCATGACAGATGTGCACTGCAGCCATCCATCGTATTATGGAACATGAAAGTTTTTTGCAGCCAGATGCACACTGGCGTGGCAGTAACTTCACGTGACATAATCATAGAGATATATGGTTCTCGAGTCTTACCTACACTACGTCCTATACATCTTATTTGGCCTCACATCGTTCTTGGAAATAGTTCGACAAACCCTCCTACTTTGCTTGACCATACCATTGTTTGAAATTGGTATATAGGTTTGTTTGACCCAGTTTTAGGTTCCTGTTACCTTCTACTTATTAGATAACTAAAATAGTTAAACCTTATAGTTATATTATAGAATATAAAGTAAGCTAGATATTGGTGTGATTGTGATGTTGGGTAGTTATAAACGGGTAAGTTTCTTAGAGATGGATCCTAGTGAGATTATGAGTCGAGCATGGGATAACGGATGCATAGAGCCTATTAGAAGAAATTTCTAGGAGTGAACTGACGGGTATCAGTGAATAGGTTGATAATACTATACCTACGATAGAATGGTACGACTAGTCATATTTAAATTCTTCTACAGTAAACACTTTATTTATTTTTCTCCCAAACTTATTTTTTGAGGAGCATCTTAGAGTTGTATTGGGAGTATTGAGGAAGAAGAAGCAGTATGCCAAGCTTAGTAAGTGCGAGTTCTCCTTTGATAGAGTTTCATTCCTTGGACACGTTATCTTGGGAGGACTTTCATTGGATCCAGAGAAGATAGCTACCGTATAGTCTTGGTCGACACCAACATCGGTTGTAGAAGTTAGGAGTTTTCTCGGACTTGTAGGATATTACCGCAGGTTCGTAGAGAATTTCACACGGATTACAGAGCCGATGACACGGTTGACCCGTAAGGATCAGGAGTTCCAGATGATGAAGGACAACATCAGGAAGATAATATCAAGCACACGTTGCACCGAAGTTTTTCTTCTTGCATCAACAACACAACAGTAAAAAAATAAAGTCAAACAAATCTGATCCCATGGCAGCTTGGTCGACATGTTCACAAAGTCCATATTGGTATCCACTTTCTAAAAGATCATTTATGGTACCAGATTGTGAAGATTCTCTAAATTGCAAGGCTCGTAGTTTGGGATAAATGTCGACATTATGAGTGTATACATAAGTATACTTACTTGACCTTAACGTACTCTCTTTTTTCTAACTTAGGAATATTTTCCTCTAGGTTTTTCGTATCCTAAGAAAGTTTTAACATAGAACTCACATTGTGCTAGTCATATCTCTAAAAATTTCTACGTCTTTAAGACTTATCAACATTTACTCACATTTTTCCTTCTATTGTGATTTTTCCACTAGATTTTTTAAGTCAAGATTTTTGCTGAAGTCTAACCATATCTTCACATTACCATAAACTTGCATTAATATATTGGCTGAAAACTAATGCTGATCATTTCTGAAAACTGATACAATTTGTATCTTGAATTGTAAACACGTACTCAAGGGGCAGTGTTGCAATGTGACGGCTCTATTGATTATGTACAAAGGGATCGTGATCCCTTAAAATCCTCAATCGATCTCCCGAGATCCGATCTTATAAATGTCTTGTGGTTTTATATATAAAGCAAGCAGTATACCATATCCTAATACTAACTGATAATAACATACACTAACACTCTTAGATAGGATACTCGTATTCACTTCTAAATATCCTAATTGATCCTAGACTACATTCACTCACTAGTACCAACACTAACTCAAATAGGCAGTCTCATCTCCCCAAGATACTATACTGATACCAACTGATACCATTGCTCACACTCACACTCGACACATACACACTTCACTCAGGCATTTGCCTGTACTCGAGCTCCCAAATGGGATTCCCCTATCTCCTATAGCCCATGACTTCTCTAACCCCTGCCCACGTGGCTTGTAGCCCGAGCCAATACAAGCCTTGCCAAGGCAAGTTGCTGCTACTGCAGCAATGCCACATGGCATATGCCAATATGGCACTTGCCAACTTGTTTACTGCCCTATGTTGTGTCTGTGTGTGCGTGTCGTGTGTGTTGTGTCATGTCAGCGTGTGTGCGTATGTGTGTGAGTATGTGTGTCGTATATGTGTGCGTATGTGTCGTGTCTATATGTGTGCGTGTCATGTGTGTCGTGTCTGTATGTGCGTGTCGTGTGTGTCGTATCGTGTCTATGTCAGCACATCAGGAGGAGGGAGATAGGGTTAGGGTTTACCTGTCTTGGTCGGAGTCAGGTCGCGATCGTCGGGGCTGGAGCAGCAGCGGAGGGGACAGGTCGCGTCGACGTCGACGAGGGGAATCGACGGTGGAGGGGGGACGTCGGAGGAACGGGGGTCGCCGCGGGGAAGGGGTCACCTTAGGGAGGGGGTCGCCGAAGGGAGGGGGAACGCCGGAGGAACGAAAGGGGAAGGGAAATTTGGGGACGAGAGAGCGGGAAGGGAAATTTAGGATAAAAAAATGAAAAGTCGATCGGCGCTTGAACCCTATATGAAACGTTTTAGCGACGTCTAAAAAAGGACGTCGCTAAACGTCATTGTAAACTAAAAATATGGCGACGTACAGAAGTATGAGTCTGCGACATCTGCTTTCCAAACAATAATGCTTGTCACTACTCGTCACTCTACGTCGCTAATAGTGACGTTCAATGACGTCTTTTATAGACGACGCTAAATACACAAAAAGTAGCTACATTATTACTCGGAGTCGCTAAATTCATCTCCAATATGACTTATTTTGGTAGTGGTAGAAGAGAAGGAGCTTATTTTCTAACCGTACAGCCAGAGTTATTGGCAGTCTTCAGAAGATGGGTATAGAGATAGTTCTCCCTACCAATATGGCCTTGATGGCCAGTATGCAAGTTCAGTCCAGTATAGTTGAGAGGATCAAGATAGCTCAGTCAGCGGATTCCAAGCTTCAGCAGCTTAGGACAGAATGTAAAGTGGGACAAAGAGCAGAGTTATGTATTCATGAAGATGGCACACTCCGACATAGATGGCGTCTTTGTGTACCCAGTGGTGACATCAGGTAAGAGATCACGGTAGAAGCTGATAGTTCACAGTATTCAATTCATCTTGGTACCACGAAGATGTATCGTGATATCCGTCAGCATTTCTGGTAGAATGGCATGAAGAGGGAGATAGCTTGGTTTGTCTCTCGTTGTTTAGTTTGCCAACAAGTTAAGGATGAACATCAGAGACCAGCTGGACTTTTTCAACCTTTACAGATCTCAGAATAAAAATAGGAGCATATTACCATAGATTTTGTAACTGGGTTACCTAAATCCCCAGCTGGAAGAGATGTTATTTGGGTTATAGTTGACCAACTCACGAAGGTAGCTCATTTTCTCCCTTTCAGGATTGGTCAGTCAACGGATCAGCTTGTAGAGATGTACCTCAGGCAGATAGTCAGGTTGTATAGAGTGCTAGTCAGTATCGTGTCAGATAAAGATTCGAGATTTACATCACACTTTTGGCGGAGCCTTCAAGAGAGTTTGGGAACTCATCTCAAGTTGAGTTCAACTTATCATCCGCAGGCAGATGGTCAATCAGAATGCACGATTCAAACTCTCGAACCTGTAAACTTGACTTTGGTGGTTCGTGGGAAGATCACCTACATCTAGTGGAGTTCTCCTACAATAATAGTTTCCAGGCCAGTATCCAGATGGCACCATTTGAGGTACTGTATGGTAGAAAGTGCAGATCACCTTTAGCATGGGATGATATAGGCGAGAGACAGATGCTTAGTCTAGAAATGGTTACTCACACTATTGAGGTGGTCAGACAAGTTAGAGATCATCTTTGAGTTGCACAAGATCGTCAGCGCCATTGGACCGATTCTTATCGACGTCCTTTGGAGTTTTCTATCGGCGACCACGTATTTCTTAGGATCTTGTCTACCCGTGGCGTCATTCGATTCGGCGTACGGGGAAAGCTTAGTCCTAGGTATATAGGATCGTTTGATATTCTCGAGCGAGTAGGTAATGTGTCCTATCGTCTCGCTCTTCTGCCGTCACTATGTGAGGTACATGATATATTCTATGTATCCCAATTACGATGGTACATTCCAGATCCGAGCCATATCCTTGATTATTCAGAATTGGTTATTGGTACCAACCTTTCGTATGAGGAAAGGCCCGTATCCATATTTGACCGAAGGGAGAAGGTACTCAAGAACAAGACTATTAGTTTAGTCCGTGTTGGGGTCATCACTCTTTGGATGTGTCAACTTGGAAATGTGAGGATGATATCCGATCGCGATATCCACACCTGTTTGACTCATAAGGTATAATGTCTTCCTTATGCCTTATGCTTTTACTCCCTTGCTTGCATGAATGATTTTTTGATTGTCTGCTAGTCATAGATTGCCTATAATTAGTATAGCTTGTCCCGACACCTCTAGCCTCATGATTAAATTCCGAAGATGAAATTCTTTTAAGGTGGGTAGAGTTGTCACTCCCGTTTTCTTTTATACGTATTTCCAGTATACGTGTACGAATTTTTGACTTTTGTCAGGTGACCTGTATTTTGACTTGTCTTGCTTAGCCTAGTCTTAGTTTAATCTTGACTTGGTTTATTTTGATTTGGTTTGGTTCAGCTTGGCTTGGCTTGGTTTGAGATGGAGAGGTTTGGTATAATATCAAACTCCTCTCTCTTTTTCTCCTCCACTATTTTTTATTTACTTCTTCATCTTCTTCATTTACTCCTCCCATCTACCAAGTGCTAGGCAAGTGCAACTTACTTCATGATGGATCTTAAGGTTTAATGTTCTATTCTCTTCTTTGCAAGATTCTAAGGCTCTTTAGAACTTGGCATTTTCTGTTTTGTTGGGTACATTTTGTAGATCTAAGTTTTGATCTTTTTTATATTTTCTTGGTTTTGATCTACTAAAACTTGGTATTTTCAAAAACTAGTAACTTCATGTTGTAGGAAATCTCGTTCTCCCTAATTTTGACCTTTAAAAAAATTAGATTTTGACTTGTTTTGAGGAAGTTAAGGACTTTTGAAGTTCATGGGTTCAACCAAACATTTTTATACTGGTTGGGGAAGATGAACAGTGTGCGCGATCGGTTTTTAGCGCCGCGCCATCTCGGTTGCGCGTGTTCTAGCGCAACATGGCTTCTCGTGCAGCCTGCCTTCTGGTGTAACCTGGCTCCTAGCCTGGCGCAACCTAGCCTGGCACCACTTGACCCCTGGCACCATTTGCCATCTAGCACCTTTGACCCATGTGAATTTTCTCGCCAAGAACTTCTTGTTATATTTCCATGATTGTTTTGTGTGGTTCTTAGAAGTAATGTAATGTTGTAATCCTTGCATGTACCCTATACTTGACTTGCCTTGTGACGACCCGACTTAATGACTTTTGAGCATATTAGAGCTTGAGCTTGATAAGATTTGACTGGACTTGACTTGACACGAACTAGGTATGGTATATGACCTATTTTGGTAATACTTGATCGTGGCCCGTCGAGGCGCACTCCTGACAAGTGCTTCTAACAAGTACTCCTGATAAGTGACAAGTATATATGACATAACATGTATAATCTTGGATGCTGTTGCGACAGCTATTCCTGTCTTGCTAGTATAACTCTTGCCTTGATCCCGTAGTTGATTGTGCCTGTACAAGCTATATGTCTCATCTTGCATCATGTCTAGGACATGGATTACTGGTTACCACGGTCAGGGATTCATAATAAATCTGACTAGGTTAATGACTAGATTGATCAAGTAGTTCATATAGAGATATTTTCCAGTTACAGGCGATCCCGTTATCCCGGCTATACCTGTGGACTTGTAGCCTGCCGACGAGTAGGGCACATTTCCAGCACATTATCATGTGTTGTACTTCTTGAATCATAAGCACTAAAGTACACCAGTAATCTTGATAACTCTTGTAACCCTCGCCTGGATAATGTCACTACCATATTTTAGCTTGAGGGTATTTTGGTCATTTTGAAAATTTTGAATTTATTTTGAATTATTGAAGTGATGATTGTTATTTTTGACCTTTGCTAGTTGAGACTTTGGAGAGTAACCTAGATGTTGACTCTAGCTATGGTGACTTGATTAGCATGGTGGGACCCTAGTCTAACTTAAGTCAACCCAAGTTAAGTCATTTAGAATCAAGTTTCATATAGGAGAATAAATGATTAGGTTCATGGACTTTTGACTTAAGGAGTGATTTCCTTTACCATTGAAACTTGGCCCAAGCCCATTAGTCATAACCCTAACCCTAATTTTCCCCTTTATGGCCGGCCACATAGGAATCCCCACCCTATATAATCTCTCTTCCTCTTTTGCATCAAATCAACTTTTGGAAAAGAAAGGTATAGTCATCTTCCCCAATCCATAGCTATTTTATTTTAATTCCTTTTTGACTCTAGTTTCTTGCATTAGAGTCTAATCCCACTCTATTTTCTGTTTATGGAGAGAAATCTCAGTTTTGGTACAATTTGGAGCTATTGGCTTGCAAGGAGAATTATCCTATTTAGGACTTTTTTTTCCTTGTCATTGACACTCTATAGGTAAACACCCTAAACTATGTTTTAATTCTGATTTCTTTGCATAATAGCCTAGATCTAGGTGTCCCCTAGCTGTGGTGGTTATTTGTAAAATTTTACATTGATTTCGTGTCCGTATCGGACACGTATCATAATCAAGTTCTAGGTGTTTGATAGAATGCCTCAAAGGAATTTATTTTGCTGTTTTTGAAAAGTGTTTGAATAGAAATATTGATGTATATGCATATAATGATTTCCTATTTGACTGAGTCAAATTCGAGCCGTGTTCGTGTCCAAACAGGACACAAACACGCTCACTGTGCACGCGCGGACAGTGTCCTGCTGCCCGACACTGAGTACTCTCTACTCGGGACACGTGGATACGGGAAATTTGGGGTGGATGTCGGGACAATGACTGACATCAACCTCCCAAGTTTTGGAACACACGGATCACCACAAGAAGAGAAATCTGACCCGCACTGGATGCACACTGTGCGCACACAGTCGGGATTTTCTCACAGACACGCGTCTCGTGTTCGCACAGGACACGACGTGGACACTTCGTGGTGTGAGCAGTATGTAGCCCTATGTTGGGCTACAGGTGGACGTGACCACGTGGACACACGTGTCGTGTGTCGTGTCTACGAACACGATGAACACATGTATGAGACTATACATTGTCTTGATGTACACGAGTGTGGGAATTGGCTTGGACACATTTGTGTCCAGTTTATGGACACTAGGACACACGTAGGACACATTCACATGTGACACATGATTTACCAACCATTGAAACTGATTATTAATTGTTTTTGAATTGAATTGGTAATTTTCCCCAAATTCCTGATACTAGGTGCTGATATTCAAAATTCTGAGACTAAACTTGTGTTTAAACTGATTTCGAATGATTAATTATCATGTTAGTTCACATGTATCATATCTGAGTTTAATATACATGTTAGGGTTCATATTGGCTAGGTGTTTGGGTTTTCGAATTTCATTTGGACTGTCAACCTGTAAACTGATTTCGTGTACATTAATTCTCATGTATCACACACATGTTTACACTCACAAGCCTGTCACTGACCTGAGAACCTATGTTGTGACCTACACACACACACCACTGATATCTACACACACACACATGTTCATGTACTGCTAACACCCTACACTTATACACACACTCAACTGATCACTGGAAACCTATTTCATGTTACACTGAAAACTGGAAAACTGAGAACATATTGACACACACCCTTACATTAAACTGAACCCACACACACATGTACACAGGAACAGGGAACACCCTATATCTATGCTACATACACTCACACATTGATACCACACACACACCACTGTGAACACACACACACACATTACTGCTACCCCACACCTTCACATAAAATCTGAGAACAACCCCCTTACTGCCACACACACAGAGGAACCTATATACACACATTGTTATGTGCACACACATGACACACACACACATATATGTATATGTCACACTATATCTCCCTCTCCTATATATGTATATATTATTAATGTCCTTAACCTTGCTAGATAAATATGTAATATATATGCATATTGCCTACATAATTTTTAGTGTATATAAATGTGGTAAATAATATGAGTGTATGCCAATGTAGATTGGTACATAGGCATGTAGCCTATATGGTTTCCTATATGTAAGCCTATGTGTATATGGCATATATACATGGGATGGTGTGTTGATAGCTTGTATAACATTATGATGGTATGTGAATGCTAGATAGGTATGGTTAGCCTTAGTGAGACTTGTTTGGTTAGGATTTGACCTAGTTGACCTAGTTTGACTAGTATAGTTGACTAGAGTTGACCAAAGGTTAACTTTAGCCTAGATTGACCCAAATTATGTAGAATGCATTGTAGCAATCTATTTTACCATTTTAGATATGTTGTGACTTGTGTTGTTCAAAATAGGAGCCAGACACCACTCCTCAGAAAGTATTTCATTTCAGATACTCAGGTACATTCTCTGACCGTTTCATACTTGCTAGGATTATATTATCACGCCCTAGAACCAGAATACTGGAGAGCGGAGGACAGACACAGCCAGCTACGTACATTAAAGTGAATCCTACCTCGCAATACGGTCACGGCTGTCTAGATGCATGAGGGTTTACTACAAGCCATTAGTCTCTTAGGGTCAAGAACAAGCCTAATGTCTCAATCTCAAGCAAGCAAGTAAACGTAACAACATGGTAGATCATCAGACATACAAAGTAAAACGTCCCAAACATTACATATTCAGATGATCATGAAGCTAGTCATACAAAATGTGAAGACTAGCAAGAGTTTAAGTCATACATGATCAACCCTAGGATTTGTCAATCATGTTACAGCCCTTAAGCAGACAGGAATGTAAATTCAACACGAGCTAACACTTGCTCGGCGGCTAAACGCCTCAAAAGAATAATTTTACAATAGAGTGGGAGAGCAAAATAAAACTCACTCGTTGCCAAGGTTTCTTCTAGTGGTCACCATCTGGCAGAAAGGCTAGAAGATCGTCGAAAGCTGCTCCGAAATCTGGCCATACAAAACCAGCTAGATCAGACCCCAGAAAGAGCAAGTGCTACAAAGGAGTCTTTACTTAAGAACTAAAACCAGCATATTAGCACATAAGGACATAAATAAAATAATAAAGACATGAATTAGGAAAAACATGGTGATAAACGATAAGATAACTAAAGGACTATTCCGGTAACCAAGTTACAACCCGTAAACCAAATACAGATCGGGGTTGTAACCCTTCACCTGAACAGAACTTAGTCTCTAACCAATTATCGATAAGTAAAGCATACACAAGCATGTCCTGAGATAGCCATGTACTGGATCTAGGCAAGACTAGACAAGATGGGACTCCATCCAACATTCACGGCCAAGCAAAGAGTACGACTTGATACTTAAACTAACTAGGGTTATCATAAGCCTAGTTACTAGCAAGATACAATGAGGTATCCCTACGGCCACAAGTCCTGCAGACTATTCAGGTTATCCAGACGCAAGGTTCTTGCTAAGAGTTATCATGACTTATTAGGTGACTTGAGTGCAACAAATGACAGTGTGCATAGTAATCGTTTCATGAAGTGCCCCACATGACAGTGAGCTGGAAATGTGCCCTACTCGTCGGCAGGCTACAAGTCCATCAGAGAAGGTACCCAGATAATGGGATTGCTTATTGCCGGAATACCTCTCTATATGAACTACTTGATCAATCTAGTCATTAACCTAGTCCGATTCAGTACGAATCCGTGACCGTGGTAAGCAGGGATACAAGTCCTAGACATGATGCGAGACAAGACTGGTAGCTTATACAAGCACATTTAAAACAATCATCCACAATGTCATGATAAGAATTTACTTAGCATATCGAGCTAGCCGTCGCAACAGCATTCAAGATTACATGTTAGACTTACTTATCAAGATTACTTGTTAAGAGTGCTCCACGACGGGCCACTATCAAGATTACTTATCATGTCAAGAGTGCATCACGACGGAACACCATCTAGAATTATCATGTCAAGGTTGCTTGTCAAGAGTGCACCACGACGGATCACTATTTAAGAGTCATTATGTCAAGGTACTTGTTAAGAGTGCGCCTTAACAGGCCACTATTGTGCCATGAGAGAAACTTGCATAAAAATAGCTAGTAACATATTCTTGAAGCCAAGCCAAGAAAAATATCTACAACTTCTATGTTGGAAGTTGGGAGAGATTCTGACCACAAATCAGCCAATTATGACAAAAAAAGCCAAAATAGGCACTATGCGGCCAAGGGTAGATGGGGTTTCATGCAGCAGTAGATGGGTACCCATCCGTGCGGTAGGGTCGATGGGGTGCCATGCATGCGGCAGGGTCGATGGGGTACCATCCATGTGGCAGGGTCGATTGGGTGCCATCCATGCAGCAGGGTCGATGGGGTGCCATCCATGCGGCAGGGTCGATGGGGTGACATCCATGTGGCAGGGTCGATGGGGTGCCATCCATGCGACAGGGTCGATGGGGTGCCATCCATGCGACAGGGTCGATGGGCTGCCATCTATGCGGCAAGGTCGATGGGGTGCTATCCATACGGCAGGGTCGATGGGGTGCCATCCATGCGACATGGTCGATGGGGTACCATCCATGCAGCATGGTCGATGGGGTGCCATCCATATGGCAGGGTCGATGGGTACACATCCATCTCTGAAAATCTGAGAAGGATGGCCATGGAACCCATAGCTTCCAAGCTACACAAAACCTTCAATATAAGTCCAAATTTGGACTTCCATAGGTCTAAATGGGGTAGAAAAAAATTCTCTACAACATAAAATAATCAAAATTTAAAAATACTAAGTTTGATAGATCAAAACCCAAGAAATCCAAAAATGTAACAAACTTAGATCTACAAGAAATAAACCATGAAAATTAAAAATGCTAAGTACTAAAGTGTCTTAGAATCTCGTGAGAAAGACAATAGAACAATAAAAATAGAGTTCCTCCATGAAGCAAGTTGCACTTGCCTAAGCCTCTCTTGGTAGGTGGAGAAGTTAAGAGGAAGAAGATGAAGAAATAAATGAAGAATAAGAAGTAAATGAGGAGAGAGAGAGAGGGTTGGTGGCTTTTAAAGGGAGGGGTTACATGTTGAACCAACCCAACCAGCCAAACCAATATTAAACCAATGCAAGATTAAACCAAGATTAGCTAGTTAAGACAAGTCACAATGTGGGTCAGAATTCCGTACACGTATACTAAAAATACGTAAAATGAAAAACGGGGATGACAACTCTACCCATCTTAAAAGAATTTTGTCTACAAAATTAATCAAGAGGCTAGTGATGTCAAGGCAAGCTATACTAATCACAGGCAATATGTGACTAAGCAATCAAACAATCAATCATGCAAGCAAGAAATCGAAGGCATGAGGCATAAGGAAGACATTATACCTCATGAGTCAAACAGGTCAGGATATCGCGATCAGATATCATCGTCACGCTCCCATATTGACTCGCCCAAAGAGTGATGACCCCAAGCAACACAGACTAAACTAATAGTCTTATTCTTGAGCACCTTCTCTCTTCGGTCTAATATGGATACGGACCTTTCCTCATATAAAAGGTTGGTACCAACAACCAATTCTGAATGATCAAGAACATGGCTCGGATCCGGGATGTACCGTCGTAATTAGGATACTTGGAAAATATTATGTACCTCACTTAACGACGACGGAAGAGCGAGACGATAGGACACATCACCTACTCGCTTCAGAATATCAAACGGCCCTATATACCTAGGACTGAGCTTTCTCCGTACGCCAAAACGAATAACGCCATGGGTAGACAAGATCCTAAGGAATACGTGGTCGCCGACACAAAACTCAAGGGGACGCCGCTGAGAATCGGCCCAATGACGATCTTGCGCAACTCGAAGATGATCTCTGACTCGTCTAACCACCTCAATAGTCCATGAAATCATTTTGGGACCAAGCATCTGCCTCTCGCCTACATCATCCCATGCTAACGGGAATCTGTACTTTCTGCCATACAGTGCTTCAAAGGGTGCCATCTGGATACTGGCCTGGAAACTAATGTTGTAGGAGAACTCCACGAGATGCAGGTGATCTTTCCACGAACCACCGAAGTCCAGCGTGCAAGATTGCAACATATCTTCGAGAGTCTGAATCGTGCGTTCCGACTGACCTTCTGTCTGCGGATGATATGCTGAACTGAACTTGAGACGAGTCCCCAAACTCTCTTGAAGACTCCGCCAAAAGTGCAATGTGAATCTTGAATCTCTGTCTGATATGATACTAAATGGCACTCCACGCAATCTGACAATCGGCCTGAGGTACATCTCTGTAAGCTGATCCGTTGACTGGCCAATTCTGAAAGGGATAAAATGAGCTACCTTGGTGAGTCTGTCAACTATAACCCAGATAGCATCTCTTCCAGCTGGGGATTTAGGTAACCCAGTTACAAAATCCATGGTAATGTACTCCCATTTTCCTTCTGGGATCGGTAAAGGTTAAAGAAGTCCAGCTGGTCTCTGATGTTTAGCTTTAACTTGTTGACAAACTAAACAACGAGTGACAAACCGGACTATCTTCCTCTTTATGCCATTCTACTAGAAATGCTGACGGATATCACGATACATCTTCGTGCCATCGGGATGAATTGAGTTCTGAGAATTGTGAGCCTCTACCATGATCTTCTGTCTGATATCACCACTGGGTACACAAATATGCCTCCCATGTCGGAGAGTACCATCTTCGTGAATACATAACTCTGGTCTTCGTCCTGCTTCACACTCTGCTCTGAGCCGCTGAAGCTTAGAATCTGTTGATTGTGCCGTCTTCACTACAAGAAATACCCCATAGGGCAACAAATTTTTTAGTAACACAATATTTTTCGTTGCAAATTAACCTTTTTGGCAATGCATATATTTTTCATTGTTAAACAAAAATTTTGACAACAAAAATTTTTTTGTTGCTGTAACTCTGTTGCCATAGACCAAAAAGTGAATAGGCAATGATAGTATCGTTATTAAATCATTTATATTTTTTGTCTAAGATTAACAACGAATTATATCTGTTGCTAATATATTTTTACATATAGCAACGGATTATGACGTTGCTAAATCACTACACTAAACCAAAGCAAACCAATCTAACATAGAGAGAAAAGCAGCTGTACCAAAATTTTATTTTCCCTCACTAATTTGACATCCCTCCTCTTTTTCATAGTTCCCTCCCTACTTCCCCCGCCCTAAATCATCAATCCTCAATCCCCTAATCTTCTCTCTTTATCGCCAGCCCAAGCCAGGCCTCCGCCACCACCATCCTCACCGGCACCGCTACCCCTTTCTGATTCTCTCTCTCTCTCTCTCAGTGTCTCATTTCGTTCCAAACCATAACCCTCAAATCTCAAAGAATTGTCATGCGACCAGGTTCCAAGAAGAGGATAGGAAGAAGCATAAGAAAGAGACCAACCCTAACCTAAATTCTGCTCCTTCTCCGACGATGACAATAATGGCAACGAGTTCCTGGAGTCCAAGTTCCACCCGGACGAGAAGTTTCGCCCCGATGAGAAGTTCTTGGAGTTTGAGTTCGGAGGCCTTCCTCACTCCCGCCGCCCTCCAAGAGTGCCGTAAAGTCATTGCTGATATAGAGATTAGGTTTCTTCCTCTAATCCTTTCTAGAATTCTAGGTTAGGGTTCCTGATTTGGGAAAATCTATTCATATATGGTTTACCAAAGTTTTTTTTCCTCCTCTGGTACAATTTTAGATTATGGCTCATTATATTTTGTAAATTGTTAATTTTTCTGTTAGCTTAATCATTTTAGTCAAATCCATTACAGTTAAAAAATGTATTGGCAAGTTCAACTAGTCTTAATAAGAATCTTTAATTGTTAGAAATTTTGAATATTTTCCTTAGTATGATTTAAATTTGATTACTTGTATCAATGTCTAGTTTCTTTCGAACTTTATAAATTATTGTTGTTTGCAATTTGGGAGAGACAAAGCTATGGCGTATTGCAGTTTGGCTCGACTCCATAGCATCCTGGAGTGTCTGGGAGACAACTTGTCTTCCCATGAGAAAGAATTGGTTGCCCTCTTTTCAAGGTATTGAATCGAATTAAACTTTGACGCACATTGTTCTTTAATCTAAACTTGATTAAAGAACAGGGACAAAACTAATTTGGTTCTTTTTAAACTTTGACGTAAATTGTTCGTTGCTGCTAAACAAGTTTTAACATCATGGGTTGTATGTGATAACACACCAAAGACTGAAGAAACATGCTTTAATGCTTTATATCAAGATTCCGTAGATGTATTTTGTCCTACTACTGAATTGTCACCTATTATTAAGGATGAATATTGTTTGTGTCATTTGGCTATGGGTGATATGTTGAGGGCTTCTGTGGCTGCTAAAACTCCTCTAGGAATTAAAGCCAAAGAGGCCATGGACGAGGCCAATAAGGCAATATTCTGGGGACATTATTAAAAAAATTTAAACTTAAGTTGCTTAGTATCTTTCTTATGTATTCCTCTTTTGATGGCATCACAATGACTGAAATTCACATGCATGCCAAAAGTATTATTGGCTTAACATGTGTGATTTATCTTTTCGTGATTTATGGTATTCATCCTTTAAATGGCAAGAAACTCTGTTGTATCAGGTGAACATTACCAAAACAAATCACATTATGTTCACCATGGGAGCCGATTTTATATATCAGTATGCAGAGTCATAGTTTAGGCAGCTGGATAAGTTTATTCATTATGTTTACAAGGTTAGTATTCCTGCATTTTTCCTGAAAAGAATATTAATTTGCATTCTCAGCTTGTTCCATGATTTTTTATTTTTCATATGTTTCTTTTATAAAAAAATGTATCAATTCCTTAATAAATGTTTCCTTTCTTTATGATGGGTGAGTTAATGCTCTGTATTCAACCCCATCCATCTATATTCTATACAGATGCAAAGCATAAGACAAGTGAATCATGGCCTTTGAAGACCGACGACTTCTTCCCATGAGTTGAAAAATGTGAAGTTGTATAAACTACCTGGGTTCTTTTGGCATCTGTTATAGACTCGTAACACTTTTTCTTAAATTGCTAGGTGCTGATCAGGCAAATGCATATTTGACATGATACTTCACAAATAGACCTGCCTTGAAAGGTTATGAGAGATTGTTGTGTGGTTACTATCTGGTAAGTACTTGCTAGGTTTTAACAATGTGATGAGTTGAATATCTGATGGTCATTCTACATTGCCCATCTATAATCTATTTTCAGTAACAAATCTTCCAATTTATGAGCAGGCAGCTACGCAATTGGAATATTTTAGAGGAAGTAGTATTGGGCCAACAACATACAGTTTGGCTGATGCTTTAGCAGTTGCTCAACACCACGATGTAGTCACTGGAACTGAAAAACAATATATGGCTAACGATTATGCTAAACGATTATACAGAGGTGAATACTATTTTAGTCCATCAAGATTTTATCTTACTTCCATGAAGCCCATTCATCAATAAATGCCTATAAATTTTGATTCCTTGCAGGCTCAAAGTTTGGTCAAACTTTCACTTGCTTGCTTGACAGAGTTAGCCTCCATATCTGGCTGCGACAGTCCAAAAACAAAGTTTGAACAGGTTCAAGATAGAAAGCTACTATTACTTCTCTCGATAATTCTGTTAGACAATGGTTATCCTGTCCAATTATGTATCTTTTCAACTATTGATTTTTCTGAAAACTTTAGTTAGATTACTTTCTCCAGAGTTCTTGTTGACTTTGCCATATAAAGAAATAATAGTATTGGCTACATACTATATCTGTCTCAGTTGTTTGATAGTTTACATGCATGCCTGTCACTGGCGGAGACACGACTATATATATTCTGTGAGGAGGGAGAACATTTGGATGCAAAGATACATAACAGAAACTGAAGTGGACTATAGTGGATGAACAAATAGGCAAAATCTAGAAGAGAATGTAATGCTTTTCATTATTATTAATCTTGAATAAAACCTTTAATTTTGTATGCACAAGGGCTCATCCCCCTGCACAGGACCTCCTAATACATACTTCAGTCGACACACAATGCAGCATGCACTCAGGTTTTACCCCTTGCTGCACTCTTGTGCATTAATACACTGACTACACATTACTGCAGTCCACTCCCCTGTACAGCTGTTGTTCTAGTGCAGCAAATGCTGCCTACTGGCTGCTGCTCTCAAAAGTCCCCTGCACACACACAAATATGTCTTTCAATCCTAAACTACCTTTACACACTCACACAAGACTAAGATATACTCACTCACACTCATTGCCTGCAGCACAACCTTTGCATCACCCACTGACTATGCCCTTGCATAGCTGCCAATGCCACTCACAAAACTGTAGAACACTGCTATAAATCCCCCACAACTGCTGCTGCATTTCTGTACATAATTGTAGACTCTCCAAGTTACTGCTACATATGTGCAGCTCAGTTCAACCTGCATTACCTTGCTCTGCAGGTCATTGCTGCAAATTGTTATTGTTGCAGCCCTGCACAAAGCCCAGTGCTGCATTTCTGTACATAATTGTTATTTATCTAGATTTGTCATAGATGTTTTATGAGCCCTGTGCATCATTATAATATAAATGTTTGTAATTTCAGGAAAAGATGGTGGTGATTCAAGTGGAGGCTGAAACACGAGGTTTAACACTGCCACAAGATGAAGTTATTGAAAAGGTCTTAAAGCAAAGATCGGACTATGACTAGGGTCTTGGTGCATATACTAAGCCAACGGCTTTCTCTCGTACAACTGCAACATCCAGAACCTCCTCCGAGGCAGAGGCTATGCTAAGAGCTTAGATATTGGAGATGAATAAGAAATTTGATGCAGAACGAGTAGAGATGAATAAGAAATTAGAGTAGTCTCTAGCTGCTTCAACCCGTCTACAAAACATGTTTATGATGTTTATGGAGCAAGGTGGTGCTTATAAAGTCAACACCTCTTCAGAGTAATTTCTTTTTGGAGCAAGGTGTTTATAGAGATGTCTCAGATTTTTATGTAGACGTTTTCTTATAATTTTTAAATATGTGATTGTAAAACAATTGAAGTTCTATTATAAAAAGTTTATATGACTTTTTATTGTGTTAATTTACTCAAAATGATTGGGTGCATAAACGAGGGCAATGAATATATATATATATATATATATATATATATATATATATATATATATATATATATATATATAGCAACGACAATGAATCGTTACTAAGTAATGTGATGAATTCAATTTTTTTGGGCAACGGATTAATGTCCGTTGTTAATTACAGCATATAGCAACGAATTATGTGCGTTGCCAAAAAATTGTGCATTCGACAATGCTATATCGTTGCTAAATATATTATATAACAACGACAAACATTCGTTGCTAAAGACTTTTACCTTTAGCAACGAAACGTTTGTGCACCAAAATAGCAACGAAACAAAAGTCGTGTTGCTAAAAGGTAAGGATTCAGCAACGAATTTAGCATTTCGTTGCTAATACTTTAGGTGACGCACTTTAAACAATGAGTCCAGCAACGAAAAATGTTTGTTGCTAAAACTTCTAGCAACAATTTTGGTACTTTTAGCAACGAATTTTTTTTGCTGCTAAATACCTTATTTTTTGTAGTGCTTGATCCTCTCAACTATACTGGACTGAACTAGTATGCTGGCCATCAATGCCACATTGGTAGGAAGAACAACTTCAATTCCCATCTTCTGAAGATCGACTAACAATTCTGGCTGTGCTGTTAGAAAATAAGCTCCTGTTCTTCTACTCAACGCATCTGCAACTACGTTGGTCTTTCCAGGATGATACTGCAAGTTGATGTCATAATCCATAAGTATCTCTAACCATCTCCTCTGACGCATATTGAGATCCTTCTGGGTAGACACATACTTAAGACTCTTGTGGTCGGTGAAAATCTCCACCCGATCTCCATATAAATAATGCCTCCATAACTTAAGTGCGAAAACCGCCGCTGCTAATTCCAAGTCATGGGTTGGGTAATTCCTCTTATGATCACGAAGCTGACATGATGCATAAGCTACTACCTTACCATGCTGCATCAAGACACATCCCAATCCTCTGGCAGAAGCATCACAATAAACTGAAAATCCTCCAGTCCCATATGCGTGAGAATGGGAGCCGTCATTAATCTTCACTTCAACTTCTTGAATGAACTCTGACGTTTTGCTGTCCAAGAAAACTGCACATCCTTACGGGTCAACTGCGTCAATGGCGCTAAAATCCAAGCAAAGTCTGACACAAATTGCCGGTAATAGCCGGCCAATCCTAGAAAACTTCGAACTTCTGTGACGGTGCTAGGTACTGGCCATGTTTTTATGGCCACTATCTTCTGGAGGTCTACTTCCACTCCACCTCTGGTGATGATGTGACCCAAGTATGAGATACGATCCAGCCAAAACTCGTACTTCCTGAACTTCGCGTACAACTGGTATTCCCTGAGTATCTGAAGAACTACACGAAGATGTTGCTTATGTTCTGCTTCGCTCTTGCTATAGACTAGGATGTCGTCTATGAACACTATCACGAACTGATCCAAATAGGGTATGAAGATACGATTCATGAGGTCCATGAATACGGCTGGCGCATTGGTCGCTCCAAATGGCATAACAAGGACCTCCCAATGTCCATACCTCGATTTGAATGCTGTCTTTGGGATGTCTTGTTCTCTGACTCTGATCTGATGGTACCCTGATCGAAAGTCAATCTTCAAGAATACAGCCGCTCCTTTGAGCTGATTAAATAAGTCATCTATCCTTGGTAGAGGATACCTGTTCTTGATTGTTACAGAGTTCAAGGTACGATAATCAACACATAATCTTAACGTACCATCCTTCTTCTTCATAAGAAGCATCGGGGCTTTCCAAGGCGATCTACTAGCACGAATGAATCCATTGGTGCCATCCTGTAGACTCTCTCCGATACTGGTGCCGTCCCTGGAATCAAGTCGATGGTGAATTCTATCTCTCTCTTTGGAGGCATGCCTGGAAGCTCTTCAAGAAATACATCAGAAAACTCTTCTACTACTCTGGGAAACTGAACTGCCACTACTACTGCCATCTGTAATACTGGAGGAGAAGGTTCTACTTTGCCCCTGGAAAATGAAAACTCCAGTTCGTCGGGAATACCAAAAATAATCCTGCCATTATGGTAGTCTATTCTTGCGTATTGCTCCTTCAACCAATCCATTCCTAGGACCACATCATAATCGGCCATCGGGAATTCTATCAACCTAGTGGAAAACTCTCTACCACTAACTACGATTCGACACAAGGAAAATACTCTATCTACTCCCACAAGACCATTACCAGTAAGTATATTGAGTCTTACTGATAATGACTCAGGCTCCAGTCCTATCTGTGTTGCGAATCGTGCATACATAAATGAATATGATGCACCCGAATTAAATAATACTGATACAGAAAAAGAGTTGACGAGAATGGTACCTGCCACCACCTCACCTGATGCCAACTCCTCCGCCACGGTCAAAACCATCGCTTGACCTTGCCCTTCGGGTGCTGGTACCCTCTGCTGGAAACCTCTCTGGCAGTTCTGAATCTGAGCTTAGACTTGGACATACTGTTGTGGCCTCTGATGCTAGAATGCTTGAGCCTGAGGCGGCAATAGCCTCCGAGGCTGGTACTGTTGTAGTTGTACTGGTGCTGGTCCCCTCACCGAGGGACTAGTCTAGGCCGATGAAGAGGAATCGACTCTCTGTGGACATGACCCTATCATGTGGTCCGATGCCCCGCAAGCCAAAAATAATCCTTGTGCTCTGCGACATTCTGATACTACATGTCATGGCTTTCCACAATGAGTGCAGTCCATTGCGGAAGACTGCCTCTGCTTCTGCTGCTGAGGGTACGTCGGAGTTGAATGCTGAACCGACGTAACTGATGTCGCCCTCCTCGGAGCTTCAATATTCAAGGTCCTAGCTGTCGGGGCTGGGGCTAAGGACTGGGTCATCTGACCATGGGACCGCTTCCGTCCTCCAGTTCTGTCCACTATTCTCTGGGAGGTATACTCATGCCTCCTAGCTGCTCGCAAAATAACATAAAAAGTCTGATGCTCAAACTGCTCTACTGCAAGAATGATCTCTAGGTGGAGTCCCTGTTCGAACCGCTGTGCTCGATCAAACTCGGTTGCCACCAAGGTGGGAGCGAATCGACTCAGTCTAGAAAACTCGGTCGCATATCCATCGACCGTCCTGTCCATCTACTTGAGATTGGTGAACCTCGTCTGTAGGTCGTACCGAGCTATAGCATTAAAGTACTTAATCTGAAACTTGTTACTGAATATCGCCCATGGGACAGGCGTCGCCAACCCAACTGCTAACATCGCCCACCAGGTGTGGACTAGGTCCAATAACTGTAGGCGCACTACAGCTACCTTCTCTCCTTCTGGAGTCTTGGCTGCATCCAAGATAATCTCGATGTCCTGTAGCCACGCATCAGCTGCAATAGCGTCTTTACTACCGTCGAAGAAGGGAGGGTTAAGGCGCTTGAAACTGTTAGCCGTATTGTTCCCTTGATAACCAACACGGCCCATGGCATCTTGTACTGTCTGGTGTTGGACATCGCCCCAACGATCTTGAGATGTAAGTAATTCCCTGATGAGACCCACCAGGGTTCCATTGTCAGGCTCTGCAGGCTGGACTGGCTGAACTAGGGGATCTGGATCCCCAGGATGAATGACTCGGAAGGCCGCTCCAGAGTGTTGGGCTTAGTCTCCAGGTTGCTGCTGGTCCACTGGAGGTGCTCTGCCTTGCTGATCGATAGGACCATGAACAATGCCGCTGAAGAAACGACATGGAAAATAATAAGGAAGGACCATGATAGATCGAGGATATAAACATGTGATCAGGTCAAGATTTCGAAAAGATTAGAAGATACGAGTAGAGATCAAGGACGAGTGTTGATTGAGTCATCTATTCAGTGAAACCCTCTTACAAGACCTGCATGGGCCACCACATAAACCGTATCACTCCCCAGAACCAGAATACTGGAGAACGGGGGACAGACACAGCCAGCTGCGTACATTGAAGTGAATCCTACCTCGCAATATGGTTACGGCTGTCTAGATGCATGAGGGTTTACTACAAGCCATTAGTCTCTTAGGGTCAAGAACAAGCTTAATGTCTCAATCTCAAGCAAGCAAGTAAACGTAACAAGATGGTAGATCATCAGACATACAAAGTAAGGCATTCCAAACATTACATATTCAGATGATCATGAAGCTAGTCATACAAAATGTGAAGACTAGCAAGAGTTTAAGTCATACATGATCAACCCTAGGATTTGTCAATCATGTTACAGCCCTTAGGCAGACAGAAATGTAAATTCAACACGAGCTAACACTTGCTCGGCGGCTAAACGCCCTCAAAAGAATAATTTTACAATAGAGTGGGAGAGCAAAATAAAACCTACTCGTTGTCAAGGTTTCTTCTAGTGGTCACCATCTGGCAGGAAGGCTAGGAGATCGTCGAAAGCTGCTCCGAAATCTGGCCATACAAAACTAGCTGGGTCAGACCCCAGAAAGAGCAAGTGCCACAAAGGAGGCTTCACTTAAGAACTAAAACCAGCATAGTAGCACATAAGGACATAAATGAAATAATAAAGACATGAATTAGAGAAACATGGTGATAAACGATAAGATAACTAAAGGACTATTCCGGTAACCAAGTTACAACCCGTAAACCAAATAAGGACCGGGGTTGTAACCCTTCACCTGAACAGAACTTAGTCTCTAACTAATTATCGATAAGGTAAAGAATACACAAGCATGTCCTGAGATAGCCATGTACTGGATCTAGGTAAGACTGGATAAGATGGGACTCCATCCAACATTCACGGCCAAGCAAAGAGTACGACTTGATACTTAAAACTAACTAGGGTTATCACAAGCCTAGTTACTAGCAAGATACAATAAGATATCCCTATGGCCACAAGCCCTGCAGACTATCCAGGTTATCCAGACGCAAGGTTCATGCTAAGAGTTATCATGACTTGTTAGATGACTTGAGTGTAACACATGACAGTGTACATAGTAATCGTTTCATAAAGTATCCCACATGATAGTGAGCTGGAAATGTGCCCTACTCATCGGCAGGTTACTAGTTCATTAGAGAATACACCCAGATAACGGGATTGCTTGTAGCCGGAATATCTCTCTATATGAACTACTTGATCAATCTAGTCATTAACCTAGTCCGATTCAGTACGAATTCGTGATCGTGGTAAGCAGGGATACAAGTCCTAGACATGATGCGAGACATGACTGGTAGCTTATACAAGCACATTTAAAACAATCACCCATGGTGTCATGATGAGAATTTACTTAGCATGTCGAGCTAGCCGTCGCAACAGCATTTTAGATTACATGTTAGACTTACTTATCAAGATTACTTGTCAAGAGTGCGCCACGATGGGCCACTATCAAGATTACTTATCATGTCAATAGTACGTCACGATGGAACACCATCTAGAATTATCATGTCAAGGTTGCTTGTCAAGAGTGCACAACGATGGGTCACTATTTAAGAGTCATTATGTCAAGGTACTTGTTAAGAGTACGCCTTAACAGGACACTATCGTGTCATGAGAGAAACTTGCATAAAAATAGCTAGTAACATATTCTTGAAGCTAAGAAAAAGATCTACAACTTCTATGTTAGAATTTGGGAGAGATTCTGACCACTAATCAGCCAAATAGGACAAAAATAGCCAAAATAGGCACTATGCGGCCAAGGGTGGATGGGGTCTCATGCGGCAGTAGATGGGTACCCATCCATACGGTAGGGTCGATGGGGTGCCATCCATATGGCAGGGTCGATGGAGTGCCATCCATGCAGCAGGGGTCGATGGGGGTGCCATCCATGCGGTTGGGTCGATGGGGTGCCATCTATGCTGCAAGGTCGATGGGGTGCCATTCATGCGGCAGGGTCAATTGGGTGTCACCCATGTGGCAGGGTCGATGGGTGCCATCCATACGGCAGGTCGATGGGGTACCATCCATGCGGCAGGGTCGATGGGTACCCATCCATCTCTGAAAATCTGAGAAGGATGGCCATGGAACCCATAGCTTCCAAGCTCCACAAAACCTTCAATGTAAGTCCAAATTTGGACTTTCATAGGTCTAAATGGGGTAGAAAGAAATTCTCTACAACATGGAATAATCAAAACTTGAAAATACTAAAGTTTGATAGATCAAAATCCAAGAAATCCAAAATACAACAAACTTAGATCTACAAGAAATAAACCATAAAAATTGAAAATACTAAGTACTAAAGTGTCTTAGAATCTCGTAAAGAAGACAATGGAACAACAAAAATAGAGTTCCTTCATGAAGCAAGTTGCACTTATCTAAGCCTCTTTGGTAGGTAGAGAAGTTAAGAGGAAGAAGATGAAGAAATAAATGAAGAAGGAGATATAAATGAGGAGAGAGAAAGAGGGGTTGGTGGCTTTTAAAGGAAGGGTTACATGTTGAACCAACCCAACCAAGCCAAACCAATATTAAACCAATGCAAGATTAAACCAAGATTAGCTAGTTAAGACAAGTCACAATATGGGTCAGAATTTCGTACACGTATACTAAAAATATGTAAAACGAAAAACGAAGGTGATATATATTATTGCTCTAGATTGTTTTACTTGATGCTGTCACGATGGAAACACGAATTAGTACTATATAGATCTTTTCATACGATGTTATCCCCCTCGGGAGCATCGGATACATCAGGTCATATGCGTTTCACTTTCATCATGTATTCATGTGCTTTCACCATTCATGTGCACTCTCGTGATTCATGTACTCTTATGTTCACAGAGCCCCCATGTTTATATTCATGTGCACCCATTTATGGGCTCCCATGTAAAATCATGTACAATAACATAACTTGAACGGATCCTTGTGTATTGATTGGGGATAGGGGAATAGAAATAGTCATGTGAATATTTCCAAAGTAGTGTAGCCATGTACAACCTCTCATGTTTATTATCAAGCCATTCACATGTCTATCTTATACTCTAAATCACTAGTTCACTGTTAGTTCTTTATTTATAGTAGATATTTTTTTACAGTCTTCTCTTTTACTTCATGTATATTCTTCAGCGTTTCATGTATTTTACTCTATTACCTGTTTTATATTTCTGTCATGATATAAACTGTGTGAGATGTATTGTGCTCGCTCCCGTCCTGACTGGACCTGTTAAAAATATTACAGAAGACGAAGATGAGGCATGTTGCACCACTTACTATGGAACAGCACTAGAGGACACATGTGACCTAGACTTCCAGCAGGATCCATTACCTGCTGACGACACTCCCTTAGTTTAGTTTCTTATTTCAGTTGTGTTTCATTTGGATATTGTACTAGAGATGGTGGATTTGTGGATCTTGTTAGATGTTTATCTTAGACACTTGGATTATCTCTTCTATCATATTTCATCTGTGGATTCTGTTGATATTATCTATCTTATCGTACTTTCTACCTTAGCTGTGATTGAGTTGTACTTTATATTATTCCTCCATTCGGAGAGTATAACTGTACATGTACCTTATAACTGTTAGATGTATGTGACCTAGGACAGCGTTCTACCACCGATACTGCGGCGTAGGCTGGACGTACCCCCTTCTCGTATCCCTATACTGGGTGCGGGTCGTGACACGTTTTTAATGGTGGCCCATGCAGGTCCTAGTTAGAATTACAGTGGTATTCGAACTAGAGTATCACTGCAGCCTGCAATAGGATTAGGATATTTTTGAAGGTACTTAATCACATTAGGAAAAACTCTTAATCAAATTTCTTTTATCTAAATTTGCTGCTTATTGTCTTCCCTTGAATATAAACTATCCTCCTTTGCTATTTCGACTCATTCTCAGAAATTGTTTTCTTGTTTGATCTGTCTCCAGGATGGTCGAGACTAGATCTCATTGCCTAGGACAGGGGGACACTGAGGAGAGGTCTGCCACCTCTCGTCCTCAGCAGCCTGGCCCCGGTACCGCAGCCCAGTTATGCCAGCTGGGGTGGGTGTTTCAGCTGCATTCGGAGGAGCCCCTCCACCAGCAGTTCGCAGGCAGAGTCCAGTCATTTCGGAGATGCTCCAGCAGCAGCAGCCGCTTTGTTGACGCAGTCCAGCTGTTCACTTTCTTCCAGCAGTTCATGGAGGCCCAGCAGACCCAACAGTAGCGTCAGACGGCAGAGTTCAGTCGAGGCATCAATCTGGCCCTGATGACAGTTGAAAGGGCTACAGCTCACCCTCCGGCAGTTCAACAGCAGCATCAGCCGAAGGAGAAGCTTTATGGCAAGCTCTCGAAGTGCAAGTTCTTTCTGGACAGAGTTGACTTCTTGGGTCATATGGTGACTGGAGATGGGATCTCAGTGGACCCAAAGAAGATTACGGCAGTTGAGGCTTAGTCGGCACCGAGTTCAGTAGCAGAGATTAGGAGCTTCTTGGGACTGGCAGGCTATTACAGGAGGTTCGTGTAGGATTTCTCTTGGATTGTAGAGCCATTGACTAGGCTGACCCGGAAGGATGCAGAGTTTGTTTGGTCAGAGAAGTGTCAGGTCACTTTTGATGAGTTGAAGAAGCAGCTGACGACAGCTCCGATTCTGATATTGCCATCAGGATCAGGAGGGTTCACTATCTACAGTGACGCCTCAGGGAAGGGTTTGGGTTGTGTCTTACAGCAGCATGGGAAGGTGATTGCCTATGCTTCCAGGCAGTTACGTTCCCATGAGAAGAACTACCCTACCCACGACTTGGAGTTGGCAGCAGTGATTGTAACTCCCCTTCCCGAAAATTTTTAATATTTTATTATTATTTATTTTATTTAAATGGTGATTTTTAGATTTTATAAATAATTATTTAGTTTATTATTACGGTAGATAATTTTAGTCATTGTTAGGAATTTGAGTACAAGGTGACTAGAAATCGTGGCACGGATAGTGCAGAGGCGTACTTTGACTAGTGTATTTGCCCTGGTAGGGAAGACCGAGCCATAGTGATGTCCTAACTGGAAAAATCAGGCCAAGTTATGACATGACCATTATAAATAGTTTAATTATTCATTATTATTATTATTTGACGTTTAAGTGACCCACTTGTTCCAAACTGGTCCGAACTTGACCCGAACCAAACCAGAGCCCATGTAGTCGGGTAGTGCGTCTAAAAACATCCACGTAGATGTATGATTGATATTTATTATTTTTAGTAACCTATTAGGCCGTATTACAAAGATGGTTACATTAGATATTCTCTTATGAAATAAATAAATAATGTTTTATCTATAGTAAACGAGTTCCTTAAAATATATTAGTGGATCCTGGGGTTGTAGACTATATACATATATATTCATAGGTATGGCTATTTGCTAATTGATTATATGAATTCATTATTCATTAGGAAAGATAGTAAATATAGATATTTTAGATAAATAATATTTCTATATATAGAAATATTCACTATATATACATAGATGCCCTTCCATGTAAACAATATAATTGTTATTAATTATAATAGTTGTACTTAAATTATTATTAGATTTTATGAAATTATTATTAGATTCATATATATATATATTATATATATATATATATATATATATATATATATATATATATATATATATATATATACACCACACACTACTAAAATATGCTATATTAGCGACGTTGTTTAGCGACGGAATAAAATACCGTCGCTAAATATGTAACATAGCGACTCCCTTCTATTGACATCGTAAATCGTCGCTGAATAGCGACGTTCAGCGACAGTAGATAAATTACGTCGCGGAATAGCGACGTTCAGCGACATATTATTAAAATATGTCGCCATATATTAATGACGTCGCTAATTTTTTTACTTAGGGCACAATTCTGTTTCCTTTTTCCCCTCACTCAAAAATTTCATATTTTTCATTTTCCTCGAGCTCTCGGCGACTCCCTTCCCCCTCCGGCGACTCCCTCTCCCTCCTCCCGGCGACTCCTTCCTCCCCCGGCGACCCCAACCCCCCCTCCCGCGTCGAGCTCCTCCTCCTCGAGCTCCTCCTCCCCCAATCCGAGCTTCTCTCCTTCTCTCCAGTAAACCCTAACACTCCTCCTCCTCCTTCTCTCCACACACACACACAGAGACACACACACACACGGACACACAGACACAGCACACACACACACACACACACACGACAGACACACGGACACCACAGACACACACAGCTATTGTGTGTTTTTGAATCCATAGGTTCGATTTTGAGGCTCTTTTGAGTCCTCATTAGGAAGTTAGGATGGGTTTGATATCACCCATGGAGAAATTTCGAGAGTGGCTAGATGGGTTTATGCCCAATAGGCTATTTTGTCTTCTAATTTCAGATTTGTATATGTTAGAGAATAGATTAGCCATGGTTAGGATGTCCCAAGTGGTTTTCATTTGAATACATGTGTTAGTATCTATGTATTTTTGGCCTACAAGTCACTTTTGTAGGTGGATACATGAATTTTGGTATATATTATATATGTGGACTGATTTGGGGATTATTGTACATATATTGATATGATGGATATATATATATATATATATATTGGTATGTGTGTTGGTAGTGCCTTGAGGTGGTAGTGCACTTATGAGTGTGCTTGAGAGTGTGTTAGTTTGTATGTGTGTTTAATTAGTGAGAAGTGAGAGAGTTAAGTGTGTTTGTGTTATGAGAGGAGTATGTGTGTTTGAGTGCTTGTGAGTGTATGTGATGTAGGGAGAATTTAGATATGGGATGTGAGGGTGTTAGTATGTGTGATAGAAGGGGGGATCATAGCATAATGGCTGCATGATGGAGCAGCAGCTACAAGTAGCTGCAGTGGCAGCTGCAGTACATGGCAGCAGGGTAGCAGTATGCAGGGTGCACCTGCGGCAGCGGCTAGGCAGCAATTGCAGCAGTAGCAGCTGCAATAGGCAGCGGCAGCAGCTAGTTCCATATATATGTGTTAGAGATAGATGTTAGGATATCTAGGATACATAAGATGTTAGAGGATACGTTTAGTATCCTAAGTTAGCCAGTTAATATGTTAGAGTTAAGATAGTATCCTAGGATTCTAAGTAGTATCTTAGGATATTGGTTGATATTATATTCAAGTCTTATCAATAATGTCTTTGACTTTGTCATGGGGTCTTAGATATCGGTTGTACGTGACATTATATATATGGTCTGGCGATATCGAAAGGAATCTAGTGTGTCTGAATGAGATATCGGTTGTAGGTGACATTATATTCATGGGGTCTACTTGACTTTGTCATGGGGTCTTAGATATCGGTTGTAGGTGACATTATATTCAAGTCTTAAAAATTGATATTAATTAAGACAATTTTCAACTTGACCCTCGCGATATCGAAACGAATCTAGTGTGTCTGAATGAGATTGGCATCAGTAAGAATCGATAGCGTATGTGTACACGTTGGATGCACAAGAACTTATGTGCGATATAGCATGGTTATTAGTAACTGTCCGCTACTAATGTGTGTTCCATAATAAGACATAATATACGAATTTGTGCCTATTGGATAATGTGTGTCCATCTTTGCAAAATTATTTCCAAATGGATATGAATTACTACTTGCGGAATCGTTCATGGATGTACAATCGTCGTCCTGATGATATGTGTGGTGTGCGGGATGAATACATAGCGGGAGTAGAGCAGTTCCTGCAGTTTGCTAAGGCGTTCCCTCAGTACATGGACGGCACCAAAATTAAGTGTCCGTGTGTGAAATATCATAACGTGAAATATCATCCAGAAGTGGAAGTGACCATATCATTTATACTCGAGGGGTTTCACGTCTAATTGCTATCAGTGGACCGCACACGGAGAACTTGTGTCTTTAGCATCAGAGCCGCCTTATGTTGAGCCGTATATGCATGCGGGACCTAATTTTGTTTCAGATAATCATGCATACGACGACGGGTACGTGAACATGGTTTCAATGCTGCGGGGCCTAGTTTCGTCCATGATGCAGCTGAGAAGGCACCAAATGTCGATGCTGCAAAGTTCATGGAGTTGCTGGGAATGCAAGGACTCCATTGTATTCTGGTTGTGAGGATCATTCACCGTTGGAGGTAGTTACAGACTGTTGAGCATTAAGTCAGATTTTAACAGTTGCAAGAATGCTACAACCGAGTATTGGAGTTGATTATAGAGATATTACCGGCGGGTGCTAAGTTACCTAAAGACTTCTATCGGTCTAAGAGGATGGTGAGATCGCTCTGGATGGGATACGAAAAAATCGATTCTTATCGCAATGGGTACATACTGTACTACAAAGACGACAAAGACGCAGATGTATGCAGATTTGTAGTGGTGATTGCTATAAGACAACTAGTACAGGAAGGTCTACCGGTGCAAGAGAACGAACGATTCAATGCACTACTTGCCTTTAACGTCGTGGTTGCAAAGATTATTTATGGTGAAAGAGACGGCCGAAAATATAAGTTGGCACATGCGAGAACAGATTGAAGGAGTGTTGGATTACCCATCCGATGGAGAAGCGTGGAAGCACTTTGATCGAGTGTATTCTGATATTGCTTCAGATCCGCGTAATGTCAGGTTGGATCTTCTGACGATTTTACTCCTTTTGGTCTTTCGGGATCCCAGTATTCGTGCTGGCCTGTGATTGTCACTCCGTATAACCTATCGTCTTAGATGTGCATGAAGACTCAGTACATATTTCTAACCATTATAATTCCTGGTCTGAACAATCCCAAGAGGAACATTGATGTGTACTTATAACCTTTGATAAATGAGTTGAATCAGTTATGGGAAGTAGGCGCTAACACGTACGATGTTTCCAGGAAGCAGAATTTTCAGATGAAGGCAACCCTTATGTGGACCATCAACGACTTTTCGGCCTATGGAATGTTATCTGGATGGAGCACTCATGGTCGTCTCTCATGTTCGTATTACATGGACTGTAGTAAGGCTTTCCGCTTGAAAACGAAGGAAAATCGTGTGCTTCTTTGATTGTCATCGGCAATTTCTGCCAAAAGATCATCTGTTCAGAAGGAACGTGAATAAATTCCGTGCCGGCGTTGTAGAGAAGGGTGATCTACCGCCAAGGTGGTCCGGAGCCACGATATGGAAGGAGGTTAGAGATTTTTCAAGTGCTATCGAAGATCCTACAACTGGGTACAAGTGCGATAGATTTGGTAGAGATCATAACTGGACAAAGAGGAGCATATTCTGGGATCTACCATACTAGAATACCAATCGGATCAGACATAATCTTGATGTCATGCATATTGAGAAGAATGTGTTTCATAACATAATTAATACTGTGATGGACGTAAAGAGAAAAACGAAAGACAATCCCAAGGCCAGGTTGGACTTAGAAGAAATATGCAAACGCCCTGGGTTGCATTTGATAGAGCAGAATGGAAAACAGTTCCTGCCGAAGTTAATTTTCTCGCTGGACAAGGAGGATAAAGTAAGACTTTGTCGGTGGATCCAGGGCCTAAAATTTCCAGACAGATATGTATTAAATCTGAGAAGATGTGTCGATCCGAAGGAAAATAAATTGACGGGTATGAAGAGCCACGACTGTCACGTATTCATGGAGAGGTTAATTTCGATTGTATTTCGAAAATTCTTACCGCAGGCAGTTTGGGATCCATTGACGGAGCTTAGCATATTCTTCAGGGATCTTTGTTCTAAGAAATTGCTCGTTGATCGTCTAGAAAAGCAAGAGAAGGACATTATGGTAACACTGTGCAAGCTAGAGAGGGTATTTTCTCCTGGATTTTTGACTCTATGGAGCATTTATCGATTCATCTATCCTATGAAGCACATGTTGGTGGACCCGTCGAATCTCGATGGATGTACCCGTTCGAGCGACATTTGAATCACCTAAAAAAAAGGTGAAAAATAAGGCACGAGTCGAGGGTTCTATTTGTGAAGCCTATGTTCTCGAGGAGATTACAAACTTTTGTTCGATGTATTTCAAGCCTCATGTTGCAACTAATAGAACGAGAGCTTCCAGAAAATACGACGGAGATCATGAATGTAATGATACAATACTGAAGGTATTCAATGCTCCAGGAAAGCCATCGGGTAAAATGAAGAAGAGATATCTGAACGATGATGAGCTAGGGGCTGCTCAGGTGTATGTATTACTCAACTGCGACGAGGAGGAAGTAGAGAAACTGGAGGGGTAAGTAATTAATACGTCTACATTATTTTAATATGTTGATTATTATACTATTACATTAATTGAGCGATGTTATTTTTAGCATATTAATGATGATGTAAGGTCAGATAGGCCACACATAACAGAAGAAGAACTAGAACAAGAAATGAGGCATTATTTTCCATCATGGTTGAGTGCATATGTAAGACTTGAGAACTCTGTAATTACCTTTCTGTATATGCACTTGATTGAGAATGAGCTTAATTTCTTTTTTCGTGGTATTTAGGTCGATCGTCCGTACGCAAGACTTAAGAATGAGTCTATTAGAACGCTAGCCAAGGGACCAATTTATGCTGCAAAAATATGGCCAAGCTACTGTGTTAATGGGTTTAGGTTCAAATCAACAACTTGTCCGATCAGAGACAACTTTGTGGATCTCGACTCCACCAAAAACAGCGGTTTGTGTATCAGATCTTCGAACTACAAAGATGTTAATACGGGCAACGATTTCTATGGCATGCTACAGAAGATGGAGCTGACATATAGTTATGGAACAGAGCCTGCTAAGATTGTGTTATTCAGGTGTTATTGGTTCGATCCGATTGAAGGTCAAGGTTGGAAAGTAGACAAGCACGGTCTTGTGGATATAAACTATCGGCGTCGATATCAAGCCTATGAACCATTTGTCCTATCAAGTCAGGCTCAGCTCGTGTACTTCACAAGTTATCCTAAACGGGAAACAACAAGGTCGGACTGGTGGGCAGTATGCAAGACCAAAGCTAGAAATACCTTTGAGGTTGACGATAAAGCTTATCAAGAGGATGAACTACCTCTTGTAACAAATATTATAGAAGTGGACACGACGGAAGTTCCTCATTTCACATCTAATTGTGTAGAAGAAGTAGAATTATCTGAAGAGGAAGATGCAGATGAAAGTGAAGATGTAGAGGAGAAAGAGGAAGAAGAAGAAGATGAGCTAAATGAACTAGATAAATTTTCAGAAGAGGATTAAATCTGTATGTTTGTTTTATCATCATATTTGACACTTTAGTGACACTTTTATCATATAAATCTATGACACTTTAGTGACACTTTAGTGACACTTTTATCTGTGACTATGATATTTTTCAAAAATTTGTGATGTCTATCATATAAATATGTATTTTTGTTTTATTGTCATATGTTATTATCAGGTATGACTAGACCATCTGGACGACGCGGAGGATTTTATATTAGGCAGTCCCGTCTGCCTCGGGCTGGGGATGGAGATTCCGTACCCTCATCCTCATCTCCGAGTACGCCATTGTACCGTTCTGTTCCCGGTCCATTACCGGGACAGGACAATTCCAGCAGGTTGGCGACTCCTCCTTCGTCGTCCAGTATTCCTGATCTCGCATCCAGCATTCTGATCCCGCGTCCAGCATTCCTGATCCTGCGTCCAGCATTCCTCCTGTCGACGGCTCCATGGGGGGAGCCGACGCCGAGCATATGGAGGACGGCAATCAGACTGATCCTGCCCAGGCAGGAGGTGAGAGCGACCCTCCATGCACTCCCCCGGGCGAGATGCGTATGGAGATTTGGACGGACGGGCCTACGAAGTAAGTTAATTAGTTAATATATATTTCTCAAATGATTATATGTACATATATATTCATGAAAATTATTATTGTATAGATATCGGCCTGCAGTACAGAGACAGCTGGGGGTATTTCTGAGGCAGAACTATGGGGGCCTTGGATTAACTACTCAGATGCTCCCGCAGATAGGAAGGCCTTTTGGTTCGCCCACTTCAGGATAAAAAATTTGTTTATTTTTAAATTTTAATAATCATTTGTGTATATTATACAACTTTTCTATTTTATTTCTTGTAGAGGACCTATTTCTATCCACCACACCGGGCGGCAAAGATCGAGGGCCAATTTTCTGCCGTCGCAGGCAAGCTCATCCGTGATGCGATCCATGACCAGAAGTCTCGTGATCGCTCCGGACAGCCGATCCATTGTTGGATCACGCCAGAGCAGTGGACTGCAATGAAGGCTAGATTCCGCGAGCCCAGGTACCAGGAGCGGTCTGACAAGGCCGAGGTGGCACGGTCGAGCGCCGGTAAGTGTGTGTGGTGGCTCCATTCCGATGACAGAGCATTTTCGTCGTCTGGTACGTTTGCTATGACGGACATCATTTATATATAGTTGGATAGAATGTTTAATAATAATAATAGATAATATATTTTAACAGGTAAAAAAGGGTGAGGACCCCAACATGGTGACCGTCTTCCTGGTCACCCATCGGAGGACTGGGGAGTTCATTGACGAGAGGGCGACGCAGGCATATGTACGTTCTATTCTTTATATTAATTTACTATAATTTAGAAAACAAAAAAAATAGATATCAATATAGACTTTAGCAAATATTTATACGTTAGCAAACATTGTTCTAGGCTGAGTTTGTTCGGCTACAAGATGAGGCGGCTGTTGCTGCTAGTATGCCAGCAGAGGGAGGGGCTGGTACTTCCTCCCAGCCGCCTACAGATCTATCGCCAGACGAGCTCAGGATAACCGCCGTTGGCGGTCTTTAGAAGGGTACGTACTACGGTACGGGATCCTACGGCGCTATTTGGCTTCAGAGTCATCCCGGGCCCCCTCCGTCAGTGCGCAGTCTCCAGCTTTGCAGGCATCATCATGAGCGCAGGATGTGTGAAGACAGCTCCACGAGCTGCATCGCGAGTTACAGCAACAGATTTCTGAGGCAGCTAGGACAGAGCGACGATCCGACGATCCGTTGATCACCGGATGATTTGATGCGGTCGAGCGCAGTATACAGGAGTTGATGAGTCTGCAGCAGGCTACAGCTGCCAGCTTGCATACGCTCACCGAGTCTACGCAACGCACAGAGCGTAGACAGGTCGAGCTGGAGGGATCGCAGAGGACCATGTCTACCTCACTCACTCAGATATATACTTCGATTGAGGAGAGTTCTCAGAGGATAGTGAGTACCCTTGCTGCACATGCTGAACGACTACAGGAGCTGGAGCAGAGACGTCCTCCCGGTCCATCGACGGCGCCGCCTCCAGACGTTGCACTGCCTCCTACTTTCCCTACGGTGCAGCTCACACAGGAGCAGTATGAGTACATGCTATCCCAGATGCGCGGCAGGGGTCCTCAGTGATCCAGTAGATTTTTTTTATCATCTTTGTATGTATTGGCCCTATGGGCCCATTGACCGTTCTGTACACTGAATTTTATTCTTATTTGCCCTCCATTGTGGACATGTATGTTTGTTGGATATTTACTTGTTGGTATTTTCATTGTGATATTTACTTTGTGATATCTGCGACAGGGATGACAAATATACCTACGCTGGGTTATAAGCGATGATCTGATATACAAAGGAGGAGCTGCCCAAATTTTAAAAAAATATAATGTGTATTTTTGTGATGATGTGTGTCTGTGATTACAGTGTATGTGTGTCACGACCCGCACCCTAGAGTAAGGGCACGAGAGGTGAATATGCCCAGCCTACGCGCAGTGTCGGCGGTAGAACGCTGTCCTAGTTCACATACATCTAACAGTAAGGTAATATACAGTTATACTCTCCGAATGGAGGTGACATAACAGGATATATCTCAATCACAACTAAGGTAGATACGATAAGATAGATGGATATGCAACCCAGATATCCACGCAAAAAGTACAACAGAGAGAGAGATAATGCTAAGTGTCTAAGATAAAACTCAACAACATCCAGAATATACAAGATCCCAATATACAACTCAAATCTCCAATAACATGAAATAAGAGAAACCTAATCTAAGGAACATCAGCCTCTACAGCTAGTGGATCCGACTGGAAGTCCGGGTCACAAGAGTCATCTATAGCTGTCCCATAGTAGGTGTCTACGCAGGCCTCATCCTCATCCTCTGTAATATTTTCAACGGGTCCAGTCAGGACAGGAGTAAGCACAAAATATCTCACGCAGTTCATATCAAGTTAGGAAATATAAAGCATGCAATAGAGTAAGATACAGGAAACGCTGAAAGAAAAATATATATGAAAAACAGCAGAGATTTGATAATAGAAAATATCTATATGTGATAAGTAAGAACTGTCAGCAATATGTGATTTAGAGTACAATATAGTATTAAACGGTTTAGGACAATGCAATGGTAACTCCATTGTGGGTGAGTGCACAATGGACATAAACAATAGTTATACTGTTGTACAATAGGATTTGATTACATAACCAATTCTACTCCCCTTCCCCAATCAATACACAAGGATCCACTCCAGCTACGTTATCTTATACAATAGTGTACAATGTTATACAATAGATGTACAATGTTATATAATAGTTGTACAATGGTCTATCCATAGGACTCATGTGATAATGAGAGTACAATATGCGCAATGAGTATACAAGGATAAGGGTATTCAATAAATACAATATGTAAGTGAAGCGCATATCACAATATGTATTTAGTGAATACAAAGGGATAACATCTCAAAAGAAGATCCATATAGTACCAATCCGTGATAACAATCGTGTCAGCATCAAGTACAGTAATCTAGAGCAAGAATGTAAATCCAAACAAGTATGAAATGGTCAGAATGTACACCTGATAACCTGAACAATTGGTAGGTATAGAGGTCCAAACTTAAGCCACATAGTCCTATTTAGAGCAACACAGGTCAAGATGTATACGATAGATGATAATAAAATGTACAATGTATCTGCATGATGTCTAAGTCAAACTAGACTAAAGTCAACACTTGGTCAACTCTAGTCAACCAAACTAGTCAAATTAGGTCAACTAGGTCAAGTCCTAGCCCAAACAAGTCTAACAAGTCTTACTAGGCCTAACCAAGCCTAGGCTAGCACTCACACAATCACAAGACAATGTGAACCACAACAATGCATAATATAAAATAGATAATAATATAAATACATACCTTCATACATACATACATATCCACATTACATACATATTTATATATATATGCATATGTACATCATACATATTACATAGTTACATAGATATATATATTTATGCACATTTACATACATACTTTTATACATTATATATGTTAACATTTATTACAATGCATTATATTTTACTTATACCTTTGATTGATTGATCATTCATATATGACATTTATTCATGCATTTATACATTCATTTATATCCCATATGCATGCATATTTCAGTTCAGGCATTATATCCATTCACATATCATTAAGTTGCATACATATACTTAGTTTTATTATATATGTCATTCATGCATATTACATACTTACATGCATCTATACATTATATACATTGTATCAATATGTAAAAATAGAAGAGGAAAAATGTGGCAAAAAACTAAAATGGAAAGGGAAGGGAAGAAAAATGTAAGGAAAAGGAAAACAGTGGACATATTATGGTTGCATCATATTCTACATTACCATACATGCTATCATTATATATTGCATTATATTATTTATATTATGCATTCATATCTATCATTACATGTATACCTTGCATTCATATCTAGCATTCATTATACTTTCATGCATACATTGTATATCATTCTTTCATTCATGCATTTATGCATTGCTTACATACATTATATTAATTGCATTCATACATGCTTGCATTCAACCATATATATACATTAATGTAAAGAGGATATATATCATATATATATCATTTCATTCATCTAACATATCATGTATTACATACTCTATATTCATTTAATATCCATACTACATAGGCTTATAGGTTAACAAAATGCATATATCGTATAGTCACTCTTCTACTTAAAACTAATACTGTACCAAATAGGCCTCTACTAAATTTTAGGATTAAAGTATATTGTATCCCTTCGTGTTAGCTTTCTGAAACTTCAAACGGATCGCATTTTCGTGTCCGAAAGCTCCCGAAATCGCAAAAATACCAAAATATGTTCGTCTTTCATACAACTGACACTCAAATAATTCTACAGAAAGTTACATAAAGAATTTGGCTTATTAAAATATATATTTGGAAATCTA
>JANAVB010008697.1:0-57011 GCA_029216955.1 Iris pallida | reverse complement strand
GTTCTGTAAGTTGAGTAGTATGTCTCCCAACCTAGCATTATGTAGTCATTGTGATCTATTGACGAGGTAATTGACCGACACTAATAAGTTACCAAGAATATAGAATCCAGAGTTCCATAACTCATTAGGTGACCAAGACCTTATGGACAGGAAGATTTTAGAAAGATTGTATATGCAAGGACACCAGGTAAGTTTTTTCTCTAAACTCGAACTACTTGTGCCTCTTTTCAAAAATCTCGCGTGCTTGTATCTTGACTATCTTGACCAACGCTGCTATTATAGCCTAGTTTCTGCAAGCTTACTCTTTTATCGAGCTTGATTCGAGGCATATGTTTAGTGGGGACGCCTGCTAACTTATTATCTTATCAGAATCAGTGTATTATGGTCTGATCAACCATGATGCATTTGGTTCGCACTTTTTTAATTACCCTACGTGGATTGAGATATAGATGTCTCTAGGGTCTCATCCACGACTGTATTGACAATTCCTCTTGAATTATATGTTCGCCCTTGAATCACGAAATTGTATTCAGTAACATCTCCCTTGAATTCTTTATTATTTTTATCTTTCATCGATTTGGAAAGACGAAAGCTCGTGATGGTAGAGAGATACAGAGTATTCCCATGGCTATGATAATGGTAGGCACAAGTGTAGCTACCAACGGCCAGTCCTGTGATTGAGTTACTCGTTCTCCTCTCGACCCCAAACTGTTATCGGGACTTTCAAGCCATCTGAATTTAAGAATGATTAGGGTTTTATCCTTAGTCGTAATGCCAACCTAGGAGACTACCTATTCTCAAGAGACCAAATGTTGTGAACCTCTAACCATCCTTTGAAGCTTGCTTCAACTAGAACCCGTGTGACAATAGTCCGGCAGACTCGACAAATAAAATACATGACTTGGTTGTTAGAAATCTTTTTCATATGATGTGCCCTAGAGTTGGTTACCCCATCGATAACTCTTGTATACGGTGGAAGAGTAGGTCATTCTATTTTATCGAACGTGTAATTGTACACACTCATGTTCCATTTATTAAGGAACGATCATTGACTTGACTTTAACCATCGTACCCCGTTCCGTCGTGCTTGATTCTTTATTAACAAGAGTCGAGGTACAATACCTGGATTTTGGAATTCTTCTGACCTCATTATCCTAAGACTATGTCCTAGTTTCTAAGGTGGGTAGACCGTAAGCCTTCTAAAAATTTTAGGATATAGGAGGATTACCGATTGATTAGAATAACTTCCATTAGGATGATGATTAGTGCCCTTGGACTCCCACTTTTCATTTAGATCATTTTGTGTCCTCGACCGTGTCATTAATATCGGAACACGAGATCAACTGTTACCTTCCAGCAAATTCATATGCAAGACCTAGACGAGTCCACCTTCATCTAGGTATATCATGTCCCACTCAAACCCGTCCCCTTGTACTCTATTTTTGTGGTACGACTTTCAGGACAAAAGGACTAGCTATAACCCTTACCATAATACCGATAAACTTTCCGACTCCCACTAGAGCCTCAACCTTGACTCAATTCCTTCGAACCAATATATGGCTGTGTTCTACACGAAGCCCACTACGCACATGACACTAGTGTGCTACTCAATTGTGTTTTCTCGTGCTATTAAAAAGTTACTAAAGGTGCATTTTTGGGCTTTAAGAACCTGGTTAACCAACCTGACTGACAACTAGCTCAACCACTTGAGTGGAAACCTATCCTAGGTTACCCTAACCTAGTAGACATAGTTTTATCTTGGGATCTTGGCTGGTCAATATAGATTGAAGTCCAAGGTTCATCCAACCAACGACTGACATCCAATTTAGGAACCCATTAAGACCCAGTAATACCCATACCACTATATTTGGACTATAAAGCCGAACCATTTGAAATATGTCCCCATACCTATATGTAGTCTCCCCTTTTGAATGAGAAGTCATTCGTAACCCTTGTTCCATCTACCAAGAAGTCGCGATACGATCTTGTATTGCACTTATATCCCTTGTCTGTGAGTTTAAATAATCACGGAAAAGATTACAATCTTGATTCTCAAATTCCGTTCTATTATGGACCGGTTCAAAATTTCGAGAACAGAACTTCTGTCTTGCACAGATTGCAAGCCCCTCCAAGAAACGAAGGATTCTTGATTTAGCAAGTGACTGGACTAGAATGGCCCAATCTAGCAAATAAGTTAATGGTTCATGATTTTCCTTCTAGCTGCATCATTGGATACCCTCTACCGTTCTTGAAACTTTATATTGTTCTCGATTATTTTTCTTATCTTCCTGTCCTCCCTACTTCGGAGCGACGAATAGTCATGCTTACTAGAGTCATTGATATTTCTCAGCAACTTGTATAAATTTGTTGCCTGTTAAATTTTGGGTTGCTGATAGATACGAGAGATTTTTTTAGAAACCAGATGCCTAGATAATTGTTGGTAGGATTGTTAGCAACTAGTTAGAAGATTAGGAGATTTTAGTTCAAGGGAGTAGTATGACCTAAGGTGGGTAGAAGTCCTCGATGATTCGTAGTTACGATATGACCAGAGAAGGCCATAAATATTTTTTTAGAAATTAAAATTTAAGGAGATTAAGGTTAAGGTAGACTTTCCTCTTAAATTTTAAGAATAGTTAAGAGTTAGAATTTCGAGGACGAAATTATTTAAGGTGGTAGATTTGTAGCTCCCCTTCCCGATTTTTTTTTCATTATTTTTTTTTAAATGGTGTTCTTTTGATTTTTAAATATTATTATTAGTTGTCCTTCAATGACATTTTTGTATAAATGGGTCTTGTGCATCTTGGAATTATTAGGCTGCGCATAATGGATTATATACACCATTATGGTCTTACAAAATTTTGTTACATTGATTATATTTTATTTGAGTTTATATATATAATATATTATTTTATTACTATTGGTTGTCGAATAAATATATATCTATATTATATATAAACAAAGCTCTAGACTGATAATAGATATATATATATATATATATATATATATATATATATATATATATATATATATATATATATATATATATATAATATATATATATATATATATATATGTGGAAATGTATCATAGGAATACATGTATTAGACTAAATAGAAATATGTATATATGTATGGAAAGGTAATATGTCATATATATAGAAATATATATATAGTAATATAGAAATAAGTGTATATACGAATATATTATATATATATGTGTATATAAATAGATGTATGTGGGCGTATATAGATATTATTTTTGTGTATATTAGATATTAATTGGTTAATGTGTGTGAATATATTTATATGTATATGTATATATATATATATATTATATATATATATATATATATATATATATATATATATATATATATATATATATCTATATATATATATATAATATATATATTATATATATATTTTTTTTTTTTTATATATATATATATATATAGGTAATTGTATTATTTTATATGTATATTATGGTATTTATTTTATAATATATTATATATATATTGATTTAATAGTACAGAATAAGAATAAAAATTAGTAATTAGTGAAGAAGAAGATGTTAGCGAGGATATTGACTTCTGGTCTGGTAATTGGTGATTCTGTGTTTAAAGATATGTATTGTACAACTAGTATTTATTTCATATAAGTTGAGATTAGATATGTAAATGTGCGTGTCAGCCTTTAGTGGATAAGCGGGACGTATAAATACAGAAATGAGATGTTGTAATTGAGTATTCTATTAGGAGAATACATTCAGTAAATCAAAATAGATAGGAAAACTAGTATAGTGCATATACCTTAGGCTTCTTGCCTCTTAATACTAGTCGAGCGCCGAACCCTTAAAACCCAATGCCCAAACGTTTTCCCTCAAAGCTCACAGCGCACAACCGAGTCCAGCTGAAGCCCATAACCCAACACCCCAAGAGCCCGAACCCCCTCTATGTTCTGTATACAACAGAACTATTGTATTTATATGCGCGAGAGGGAGTTCGAACAAACGAAAACCCTAATCCAACTTTCCTCCTGCCGCTCACATCACGGCCACCCTGGGCGTCCACTCGCCGCGGCGTGCCACCAGGGTCGGCCGGGAACCGCCGCAGAGAGCCGCGCACACGCGCGTAAACAGGACGACAGCCGCATGGTACTGCGGGAAGCCGACTTCACGGGTAGATTCCCGCCGCCCGTTCGACCGTTTTGCGTGCCGATTCCTCTGGTATGTCGACAACGTAACCCTCCCATTCCTTTCAAGTAGGTTTAATTTTCATGCCCTAGATTTCCTGATAAATCGACGCAAATCGGCGAAAAACCACCCCGAAACAGGATACTAGTTCAGCCCAAACCCCCATGTTCGAAGATCGATTCTGATCGATTCAGTACAATATTAGAGAAACTATTTGAAGACAGTCCTAGACACCATATAGGCTTCACAACCTTTTTGCGGATTTAGAAATCATCGACTGCGCGTCGAGAAATCGAATCCCAAAGTTTCCCAAAAACCTGTTTTAAAAACTAGAAAATTCAGTCCACACGACGTCGTCCCGCCATTCCGGCGACGTGGTCGCGAACCGAAAGCATCGAAAGCTACGTAACGGCTTCGTGGTCGTGTGGGCTTTGACGGAATTCAAATTGGTCGCGTGTGCGCGACGAATTTGATGCGTATCCGTCGAAATTCACCGTATCGTGCACTTTGAAAATCTCCAATTACTTTGTGTACGCTCATCGGATCGAGATAAACTTGCGCCAACAGGACCGTATCGTTTTTCTGGTCCTGTATGCCAGTTTGGTCCAATTTCGAGACAGTTGAATCGTACGTCGTTTGCGGGCCCTACGTCCTGCTCAACGGACGATTTTGTGCACGGCCCGCCGAAATCCAACTTTGGACATACGATTGAGTTTGTATCGAAAAACTGGATCTGTAGACATGTAGTTTGACGACTTTAGAGACTGTTGACTCTGGCATGCTTTTCGGTGTAATGCGTGTCCAACGACGGACACCGTTTTGGCCCGAAATTACCGTTTGCCCCTGTATCCAGAATTGGACTTAAGGATAGGCAATCCTAGCTAATTTGACTATTCTGAGAACATTGGTAATGTTTATTTCAGCTTCCGGGGACTGTTGTACAGGTTTTGACTATTGTGGCACATTGAGTAGTTCAGACTCTGTCGGTTTCACCAGCAGAGGACCACAAGCGAGTACAGTTTATTGTCTGCATTTCAATATTGACCTTTACTATATTTCATTGATTAGTCATTGGTTATGTGATTTTATACTCTATTATAAATTATTGAGTCGGGAATGAGAAGTACCAAGGATGTGTGATCTGACCATAGCCCGTGTTTATTTTCTGCAAGTAGTGTAGCCCGTGTTTATTTTCTGCAAGTACTGTAGCCCGTGTTTATTTTCTGCAAGTAGTGTAGCCCGTGTTTATTTTCTGCAAGTAGTGTAGCCCGTGTTTATTTTCTGCAAGTAGTGTAGCCCGTGTTTATTTTCTGCAAGTAGACATTGTAGCCCGTGTTATTTTTCATGCAAGTAGACCTCGTAGACCGTGCGGTGTAGTACCCCAGACCGATCACATATCAAAGGTACTTCTAACAGTTGGGGAAAGTATTTTGTGTCTATTTATTGATATTAGTTTTCCGCATTTACTGTTTATTTTCAAAACTCATGATTGATGTCTAACCATGTTTTATAGTCACTTTCTTTATTTGAAATTGCATTCAGTGAATTGTGCTCGTTCCATTCCTGACTGAAAATCAACATTTTCAGGTTAGCCGTGGATTCACTTAGCTTGGGAGTGACGGGAATACTTGCAGACAAAAGCCTAGAGACTAGATAGATAGTTGAGTTGTAGTCATTCATTTATTTGTACAAGTTTATATTTTTCTACAAATGTAAAACTTGTAATCATTGTAAGTTAAATTAATTATGTGAATGAGCATTATTTGTGATTTTGATCTTCATGGCCGTGACAGCGTTCTACCGCCGACACTGCGGCGTAGGCTGGCTTGGACACGTCTCGTATCCGTTAAAAAAAAAACGGATGCGGGTCGTGACACACGCGTCCTAAACAGTTAGTGCAACCATTCACGCAAGTGAATAAGAGGTGCGCAACCTGAAGTGCGCGCAACCCAGAATAACTGCTAAACAGTTATTTCAAGAACTCTATAAATAGAGTTTCAAATCAATCTCAAATCATCAAGAGTGATCATAATCTCCTGCTAAAGTGCTGTTGCATCCTCTAAAGGCTCGTGTCTTCAATATCACTTTATCATTTTACTCTTTTTCTAAGTTTGTAACGAAAGAATATTTTGTTCTTACAAACAAAATGGCGACTTTGTTGGAGACAACTTTCTCCTTCGACGAGAAAGTGACAACTCAATGTGATACCGCGTCAATCGGCAAGACGCAGAGATCCTGGTCATTCAAGTCGACCAGACAGCCTGTGAGGCCAAGATCAATGCTAGGGGTGCCAAGCGCAGTGCTGTCGTTGTTAAGAGCAAGACGCGCTCTGTTTGGACTCCTAAGTCCTCGACGGCACAATCCCCTGCCTCTGCGCAACTTGCGCCCATCACTGTCTTGGCGCAATCCAAGGAAGACAGTCTTTTGGCTAATCCCTCTACTTCTCCGATTTTGAAATCGAAGAAAAATTTGTCTCGACACACTGCTTTCCAAAACAAGAGAAAGTGCCCTTTGGCCTTTACTTCCCTGGCGTATCCTGTCACGCCCCAGAACCAGAATACTGGCAAGTAGGGACGGACCAGGCCAGCTACGTATACCAAAGTACTCCAGTACTCCGAAATAACGTATAAGCTGCATAGACAGGGGGTTACTACTACAATCCACATGCAATCCTAGGTCAGAATCCTAGGTATCTAAATCACAGACAAATATGTAAAGTACTAGAAGTAAGATCAACTGGAATATAAAATAGTAAAGCGTCCCAAACTATATATACATGGATGATCATGAAGCTAGTATACAAAGTGAACACTAGCAAGAGTAATAGTCATACATTATAAGCTCTAGCTATAGTCTAGAATAACACAAATCATGTTAGGTCCGTAGGCTAAATGTCAAGTCTAAAACATGAGCTAAACACGTGCTCGGGCTAAACGCCACAAAGAATAATGTACATGACTAGTAGGAGAATGATATAGGAAACCCACTATGGTACTCTGGTGGTTCGGGTAGTCACCGTCGAGTAGATGGTACGAAAGATCCTCCAGGCTCCTCTATCAGATCTGGCCAAACAAAACCAGTGGGGTCAGACCCCCAATAGCAAGTACCACAAAGGAAGCCAAACTATGAACTAAAACCAGCAATAACTAACCCAAACAACAGATAGGGAGGGAGATAAGTAAGTACTAATCGAGACTCGTGCATACCAATGCACTTATCTCGAGAATAGAAAGACAATAAGTAAAGCAACATGTAGCCTAAAGTAATGGACATGTGACATAATATAAACTGTGGACATGTAAATTAAACTGAATATGTGAGCATGTAAGACAACGGAACATGTAAGATAACTAGAACGTGTGAGCATGTAGGGTAACTGGAACATGTGAGCATGTTAAGTAACTGGAGCATGTGAGTGTAGAGCCTAAAATTCAAGTTGTGCCATGTATTTATTACTCAGCAACCAAGTAGCGCCCCAAAGATCAAGCTGCGCTACTAATATGGAGCTCATAAATCAAACTGCGCCATTGATCAGGTTGCGCCATATATCAGACTGCGTCCAGTCATAGTGCGCCAAAGTCTACATGGCGTTTGACGCTTAATGGCTATCATTTCCTGACAACACTGACAACTGATAGCACAGTAAACAAGAAAAATCTCTTCGAATCCCTCGAATTGTGCCCTCGAGGATAGTTGGTTGACAGCTGTCCTGCACTTCTTATGAGTTGCGCCTAGGCGCAATCTAAAACAAAATCCTTAGTTGCGCTTAGGCGCAATCCGAACAACTGTTTCTCAAAAGCTGCCACACGTTCAGGAGTAGTCTAATCAGGCACAGTTTAACTTGTTGACTGAAGCTCGTGCAACCTGATAAAGTTGAGACAATTTTTATTTCCAAAGCAGGATGAGGTGGCGCACATGCCACTAATCTCTCAAGACGTGTCTACTATCCTGTACACGACCACGCGTATCTCAATCACATGATGCCACGCGTCTAAATACAGTTAGTACATGACTGTTAACTGAATGAAAGTTGGCGCAACATGAGGTTGGCGCAGCCCAATGTGGCGCAACCCAGCCTCGCGTACATCAGAATAACTGTTAAAACAATTATTTCTAGAACTCTATAAATAGAGTTTCCATCATTGTTAAAGGACGGAGACACAGAAATCAAGAACTCTTGCAAAAATTGCTGCTGCATTCTCCAGAGGCTCTAGTCTTCAAGTTCAGATAGTCCAAGGGATAAAGTGATCGTCTTCTGATCAGATTTCTACAGTTGTACTTTTCCAGAATTCAAATTGTACTCTTGTACTCTCAAAAGTTTGTAATAGAACAACTTTTTGTTTTTGTAAACAGTGAGCATGTTAGATAACTTGGACATATGAGCATATGGTGAAGCCGAGCATGTAGTACGAAGAATAGCATGTAAGGAATGACAGAAAGCTAAGTACTACAATAAGATAAACTGGAGCAAGACTAGACTAGGCAGGAATGGACTCCATCCATCAATCACGGCCAAGCAATTAGTACGGCTTGATACTTTAGCTAACTAGGGTTGCCACAATCCTAATTACTAACACATGCAAGTTTGAGAAATCCAAGTCCAATTACCTGCTGCTACTACCTGAATGATCCAAGGCAAAAAGAAAACAAGTATAGCAGACGCACTTCAGTAGAACATGTGTCTAAGAAGGTATCCCACTCGACGGTGTGCTGGAAGTGTGCTAATTCTGAGATAGCTCCAAATCCCATGTACATATATATAGACCAAGACCAAAGGTGCAACAGGTAACCGGGAAAGTCTCCAATGATCTAGGTAATCAAGCGAGTTGTTTAGTCCTTAACATTTTCTGTAGGATTCTGGTGTGGCATTCCGTAATCCATCCTAGACATGAGACATGCAAGACTGAACAAGACAAGCAAGATTGTGCACTACAACAAGCCACAATAAGACATGACAATATCAAAACAAGAGTGCGCTACGACGAGCCGCTATCAAGGAGCTAGACATGTACTAGAATTAAGAGTGCGCCATGACAGGCCACTATCATGTAAGCAAAGAAAAAGACATGTTCAAGAGTGCACCATGACGGGTCACTATCAAGTAGGTACTGGACATGACATAGACTATAAGGTACAATAAATCTGGAAAAGCATAGCAATACATAGTGAGTATAAAGAACATATAAACATAAGCTAGTGTCAAGGGTATACAAGTGATATTCTCTAAGTATACAAAGTCATCTAAACATGTTAAAAATTTATTACAATCGAAGAAAATATCAAAAACAGACAAAAAATAGGCAGAAGAGAGAAACGGGCAAAAACAGACTAAAACGGCATAAAACGGCATACCGGCGGCATACGGCGGTATACCGGCGGTATTCCGGCCTAAAGACGAGAGTTTCTGGTACAAAAATCGGTATAACTTCGGTATACTACGGTATACCGTCGATATTCCGATCTTTCAAATAGCAACAAAATTCAGATTTTCGTCAAAACTTGTTTCGGCCATAAAAACTTCATTTTAAATCGAAATTCGGATTTTCAAAAGTCAAAATTGCATAGAATTGAATTCCCTACAACATAGAAGTATTAGTTTTCACAAATCAAAATATTTGATAGATCAATATCTCAAAATACTCCAAAAATAGGTCCTCGAGATACCGAAACGGGTTCCGATATCCACCAAACTTAAAATCCATGGTATACAAACTAGGTGAGGGCCTCATATATGCATATGTGACCAAGATCCATGATGGTAACACCATTATCACTCTTGATACCGAGTTTCTACTAAGTCATATTGGGTTTTATCAGAAAATTAAAACCAAATTAAAACCAATTTTAGAAACATGCATATAGAAGGAAATCAAAGAAAATATTTTTAACAAAATGAGTTTATAACAATTCTAAGCATTTAACTCCAAGGAAAACAAAAGTGACAAACAAAATAATATGGTTCATGGATTTGGCAAGATGTACTTGCCTAGGTTCTCTAGCAACCAAGCCTAATCTTCTACTCCTTCTCCTAGAGGGGTTAGACACGACACCAAGGCCTCAAGATCACATATTCCTGAGGATCTCGCCTAACCATGGCGTTATTCGTTTCGGCGTACGAGGAAAGCTTAGTCCTAGGTATATAGGGCCGTTTGATATTCTGGAGCGAGTAGGAGATGTGTCCTATCGTCTCGCTCTTCCGTCGTCGCTAAGCGAGGTACATGACGTATTCCATGTATCCCAACTACAACGGTATATCCTGGATCCGAGTCATGTCCTTGATCATTCAGAATTGGTTGTTGGTACCAACCTTTCGTATGAGGAGAGGCCCGTATCCATATTGGACCGAAGAGAGAAGATACTCAAGAACAAGACTATCAAGTTAGTCCGTGTTGCTTGGGGTCATCACTCTTTGGATGAGTCAACGTAGGAGCGTGAGGATGATATCCGATCGCGATATCCCGACCTGTTTGACTCGTGAGGTATAATATCTTCCTTATGCCTCATGGCTTCGATTCCTTGCTTGCATGATTGATTGCCTGATTGCTTGACTAGTATAGCTTGCCTATGATTAATATAGCTTGTCCTTGCATCTCTAGCCTCTTAATTAAATTCCGAGGACAAAATTCTTTTAAGGTGGGTAGAGTTGTAATGCCTGTAGTTCGTATTACGTATTCTGGTATACGTGTACGTATATACATGTTTCTTGGCATTTTACTTGGCTTGGTTCGGCTTGGTTTCGTATGGACCGAACCAACTCCACCTACCACCCCACTCCTCCCTTTATTAGCCGTCCAACTCTCTCTTCATTACTCTTCTTCATTTACTTACTTCTTCTCCACCAACACTTCCTCACCTACCAGGAAGAGAGCTAGGCAAGTGTAACTTGCTTCACGAAGGAACTCCCATTTTGTTGTTCCATTTTCTTCTCCTCAAGGTCTTAAGCCTCTTTAGTACTTAGTGTTTTCAAATCCCATGGCTCATTCTACGTAGATCTAAGTTCTAGCATTTCCGATCTCCTTGGTTTTGATCTACTGAAATAGCTTGTTTTCGAAAACTAAGAGTTCCATGTAGTAGGCCTCATGATTTTACACAAGTTTGGTTTTGGGATGGCCGGATTTCACCAAGTCCTGGCCGAGATGGAGTTCCTGAGCTTTTTACGCGTGTTTGCTTTGACCATGGGGAGAAGATAAAGTTTTACGCACACGTTTTAACGTGTAGCGTAGTGTTTAGCCCTTACGCCCACGTTTTACGTGTCAGCGTGTTATATCAGTCTTTTACGCACACGTTTTACGTGCCAGCATTTATTTCGGCCTTTTACGCTCACGTATTGCGTGCCAGTGTAGTATTCAGCTTTTACGCTCACGTCTTAACGTGTTTGCGTAGTTCCCTTTACGCACACACATCGCGTGCCAGCGTACTTCGTTTTACGCTGATGTCACTCCACGTTTCCGAAATACGTAAATTTTTGATTTTTCATGTATATGGTATCTGGCACCTGTATCTTTATTGCATTATCCTGTATTTGTAACTGGCCATGGCATGGAACAGTATCTCGTCGCGGATTAGTGTGCCACCCCTTGTCCTTGTCTGGTTGTAGGCATGGTTCACTGTTTCGATGATAAGATTTCTGAACCGTGTTGTGGTTAGGATTTTATTTAATTAATTTAATTAATTATATCATGTAGCATTTAACATGTCATTAGTCATGTGGTTAAGAGCATGCTTAAGCTTAGGGTTTCTTTGAGTCAACCCAACCCCGATATATATTCTCTTCCTCACTTTCTCTCCTCATTCACTCTTTCATTTATTTTCCTCAAGCAAACTTTTAGGCAAGTACATCTTGCACCAAATGGAGAGATTATTGCATTTTCATTTCTTGATTTTTCTTTGATATTATTTGTCTATATTGTTCTTCTCTTCATTCTCTACAAGTTTAGTTCTTGGAGTTTTTGATTTTAATGGCTAGTTTGGTGTAGATCTAAGTTTCTAAAACTAGGGTTCTATGGGTTTCTATGGTTTTGATCTATCAAACTTGGTTGTTTTCGAAAACTAATGGTCCTATGTTGTAGAAAATTCAATTCTATCCAATTTTGACCTTTGAAAAGTTAGATTTCGACTTGTTTTGAGGAAGTTATGGCCAAAACAATTTTGGTCAAACTTCTATGTTCATCTGTCCTGATTCTGGCAGGGACGATAAATAGTGTCGAGCCGCATAAGAATGCTGCATAAGGATGATGCATAGTGCTGCATAGTACTGCATAGTGCCGAGCCGCATAAGGATGATGCATAGTGCTGTATAGTGTCGAGCCGCATAAGGATGCTGCATAGTGCTACATAGTGTCGAGCCGCATAAGGATGCTGTATAGTACTGCATAGTGCCGAGCCGCATGAGGATGCTGCATAGTACCGCATAGTGCCGAGCCGCATGAGGATGCTGCATAGTGCTACATAGTGCCGAGCCGCATGAGGATGCTGCATAGTACTGCATAGTGCCGAGCCGCATAAGGATGCTGCATAGTGCTGCATAGTGCCGAGCCGCATAAGGATGCTGCATAGTGCTGCATAGTGCCGAGCCGCATGAGGATGCTGCATAGTGCCGAGCCGTATGAGGATGCTACATAGTACCGCATAGTGCCGAGCCGCATGAGGATGCTGCATAGTGCTGCATAGTGCCGCATAGTGCTGAATAGTACCGCATAGTGCCTATTTTGGCTGTTTTTGGCTGTTTTATGTCCTATTTGACTGATTTATGGCCAGAATTTCTCCCAACTCCCAACATGAAAGTTGTAGATCTTTATCTTGGCTTCAAGGACCTCCATGTCTCACTTTAACCTGAATTCACATGTGACTTTTATGTCACGAGGAGTCCGAGTGACTTCCTGACTTGACCATGCTCCTGACCTGATTACCTGTATACGTGCTGGTACATGTTCTAAGTGTGTATTGAGATACAATATTAGTATGCACTGCGGTGCCATTTAATGAGTGTACTGAGGTGTGACTCTACATGCTAAGTGATTATTCGTGTTATATGTCAATACATGTGTACCTTCCAGCACAGTCATGGTAATTGGTCAGTAATAGTATTGTGGTAAATAATTGTTGTTTGATGCATTACACTAAGCATGGATCTAGATTGAGCCGATGTGGATTTATACTTAGGGTACACGTACTATGGTACGACATATAGGAGGATGACCATGTGACACGACATGTAATTCCAATATCGAGATAGGGTTAATCTAAGCAACTTAAATTGGTAGAAGCATTGGGAGGGAACAGAATCTCGAGATCGTACGTCACCAGCCGCCCTGGGTCCCGTCCTGGCGCATCGGGTTGGCTGTCTCGGATACTGTATAGTCATCCGCACTAGTGGAGTGCAGTATCTGATTTGTGACTGCCGAGCCAGCTCTTCCTATAGGAGAGATGGAACCGTTACTGCTTATTCTAGCACGGTGGCCTTTCGAGGGACCGGTGCATTTCGTGCTTGCTTGTATATAATGGTTTGGCTAGACCTGCTGGAATGCGATACGATCTGGGATTCCTACTATATTGCATTACTGGGATAACCCAGGCAAATCATAGAAAGCCGTAGGATTGATTGGCCGATTGTAAGCTGACTTGTTTGTGATGTGTTTCTTCTGTTAGCTACCGAGGAACATGGACTATCGTGGTGCGTGGTCCAACCCATGTCCTTGTTTGGTTGTTGGGTTGGGCTATTGTGCTGCGATAGGCTATGGACCGAAGTCGCGATCAGAAGCCCTTTTACCTGCCCATGGTTATAGGATGTATCTTATCTCGGTATGATATTGGTACCGTTTGTCCTTGTTTGGTTGTAAGGGTGTCGTATTGTCTCGATGATATAGTATAAGCCTATAACTCATGAATCAGGTCTTATTTAACTTATTGGATTTATCTCTTTTGTGCTCCCTTGTGGTACTTGCTATTCGGGGCCTGACCCCGCTGGTTTTGTTTGGCCAGATTTCGTAGCAGCTCCAGAGGATCCAGCTTTCACCCGAACAATGGTGCACACCAGGAGTATGGGCGCCAGGGACCATGAGTGGGTTTTTTTCACTGCTCTGATATCTTCTATTTTGTACTTGGCGTTTAGCCACCGGCACCTGTTTAGCCGGCAGTTCTGGACCTTAGTTTCCTTTTACATAATTGTAATTAAATCAGACTGCAGCTGACTATAGTTATGTACTATTGACTCTCGAAACTAGCTCATCATTTTGTATAGCTAGACTCATGAATCATTCTGATGAAGCGTCGGGGATGCCTTACTGCTTTGTCTTATATGATCATTATTACTGCTTCTTGTTTTGATTGATTGAGACTTAGATGCTCTGTGGGACCAGAGGAGACCTGATTGTAGCATGCACCCCCTAGTCTCTTGACAGCCACGATCGCCGTATGACGTTTATATACCTCATACGGTGTAGCTGGCCTAGTCCGTCTCAGTATTCCGGTACTGGGGCGTAACAAGGTTTTAGTGGTGGCCCATGCAGGTCTGTTTTTCAGACTTGTGGGGTGTTGCGATTATAGGAGTCTCAATCAAAACATGTTCCCCTTGATTCTGATTTGTTTTCTCTTTCTCCCACCTTGATTGCTAACTTGATTGTCATCCTCGATTCTTTTCCGTCCTGTATTTTGATACCTAGTATCCTTTCCTTTAGGGTCACATCATTTTCGGCTATTGGAGGAGCCGGCATGGGAGAGAATCCGTAGATCAGGGACCAGTTGGAGATCAGCAAAGGGTAGCCCCTCTAACTGGACAGATTCCCATCGAGAATGTTACCGAGCATGAGCCAGTTGTGCTACAGAGGCCAGAGGATCCCGTACCTCCAGTGATGCCGGTAGTACCAGTAGCATTAGATGCACCGGCACTATTGCAGATTATTAGAGGGTTATTGGAAACCCAGTAATGTCAGATGGCAGCCTAACAGCAACAACAAATTCGGCAGCAAGAACAGTATGTGCTACAGAATCAGGGGTTGCAATTAGCCCTTGAGAGAAGTGTCAGAAATGATTCAGGAGCGTCCGAAAGGTTTTATCGACTTAACCCGAAATATTTTGACGGCACGGAGGATGCCATCACGAAGGATGCTTGGCTTCAGGATACAGAGGCCATATTGACCGCACAAAGGTTTAGCAGAAGAGAAGGTTGACCAGGTCAGACTTTTACTTCAGGATCTCGCCCGCGATTGGTGGACATCGGAAGAGGTTGGAATGAGGCATCCTGTTGCCTGGGATAGCTTCAGTACCAGATTCAAGGCTAAGTAGTTGGCATGGTAGCGCGATATGAGCTACAGCAGAGGTTTATCAGTCTCAAGCAGGCTGGTAAGACGGTGGATGGTTATGCAGCGGAGTTCTGCAGGTTAAGTAGGTTTGCTCGGATGATGGTGGCAACAGAGCCAAAGAGAGCAATGAGGTTCCAGCAGGGACTTCACCTAGAGATTTTGTAGCTGGTCGAGGGGCACGACAACCAGACATTCGATGCAGTATTGACGGCGGCTCGGAGGCAAGCTTACTATTCAAAGGTTATCAGCAAGGACTGGGGGCCAGAAGAGGTCTCATACGCAGAGTGCTGGGGGAGGAGCAGTACCTCGGACGTCAGCACCAGCACCTGGCGTCCGTATTCGTGATGCAGCACCAGTCACGACAATTGTAACTGTACCAGTTCGACAGCAGCAACAGAGGAACCAGCAGCAGCGTCAGGAAGCACCAGTAGGTTGTACTTACTGTGGTAAGGGAGGGCACACTAGGGATGTGTGTCGTTCAGCTAATGGATTATGCTTGAGGTGTGGCATTCCAGATCATAGGATTGCCAATTGTCCTATGATGCAGAGGCCAGGAGGGCCAGCTCAACGGTTTTTGGCGTTGCCAGCTCCAGAGGTAGCACCGTATCAAGGGCCAGCACTAGCAGTGAGGCCACTAGCCCAGCGTCCATTACTGACACAAGTTCAGATGTACCGACAAGCACAACATCAAGCAGGACCGCAGAGGCCGCAACAGCAGGGCCAGGGAAGGCAGGGACAAAGACAAGAAGAATTTGGAGTATTAGAGCAGAGGTTGGCTGAAGGCGGTCAGATTTTGGGTAAGTTTTGAGTATTATTCATTATAATTCCTTGAGTTCTATATTCGAAGAGTGAAGGCGACTTTCTCGTCTCACTCATCTGCTCTCGTATCATGTGATACGTGATATTCATCATGTGTCTTGATTACGAGAGTACGTCCTGGGCGAGTCTCGTTCTTGATTTAGTCATTGGTATCGACTTATCTCAAGCGTTGACCCTTGTCTACTTTGGGAGTCAGTGTAGGACCTCGAGGACGAATTCCTACCTGACTTGAGAGGCATATTTCATTCGTATGTCTCCGATAATTTCCTTCTAGGGTATGATTATTGTTTGTGCTCTTACTTATTTGCTTTCTTAAAACTGTTCATGTGCCATGTGTTGTTTGATAATTGTGCTTGCTATATGTCATAAGTGTATTTCGTGATCTGAGAGCGCGCTCGACTAGCCTTATCGAAATTCCGAGGACGAAATTTTTCTAAGGAGGGTAGAGATGTCACCCGTTTTCGAAATACGTAAATTTTTGATTTTTCATGTATATGGTATCTGGCACCTGTATCTTTATTGCATTTATCCTGTATTTGTAACTGGCCATGGCATGGAACAGTATCTCGTCGCGGATTAGTGTGCCATCCCTTGTCCTTGTCTGGTTGTAGGCGTGGTTCACTGTTTCGATGATAAGATTTCTGAACCGTGTTGTGGTTAGGATTTTATTTAATTAATTTAATTAGTTGTATCATGTAGCATTTAATATGTCATTAGTCATGTGGTTAAGAGCATGCTTAAGCTTAGGATTTCTTTGAGTCAACCCAACCCCTATATATATTCTCTTCCTCACTCTCTCTCCTCATTCACTCTTTCATTTATTTTCCTCAAGCAAACTTTTAGGCAAGTACATCTTGCACCAAATGAAGAGATTATTGCATTTTTATTTCTTGATTTTTCTTTGATATTATTTGTCTATATTGTTTTTCTCTTCATTCTCTATAAGTTTAGTTCTTGGAGTTTTTGATTTTAATGGCTAGTTTGGTGTAGATCTAAGTTTCTAAAACTAGGGTTCTATAGATTTCTATGGTTTTGATCTATCAAACTTGGTTGTTTTCGAAAACTAATGGTCCTATGTTGTAGGAAATTCAATTCTATCCAATTTTGACCTTTGAAAAGTTAGATTTCGACTTGTTTTGAGGAAGTTATGGCCAAAACAATTTTGGTCAAACTTCTATGTTCATCTGTCCTGATTCTGGCAGGGACGATGAATAGTGTCGAGCCGCATAAGAATGCTACATAAGGATGATGCATAGTGCTGCATAGTGTCGAGCCGCATAAGGATGATGCATAGTGCTGCATAGTGCCGAGCCGCAAGGATGATGCATAGTGCTGCATAGTGTCGAGCCGCATAAGGATGCTGCATAGTGCTGCATAGTGCCGAGCCGTATAAGGATGCTGCATAGTACTGCATAGTGCCGAGCCGCATGAGGATGCTGCATAGTACCGCATAGTGCCGAGCCGCATGAGGATGCTGCATAGTACTGCATAGTGCCGAGCCGCATGAGGATGCTGCAAAGTACTGCATAGTGCCGAGCCGCATAAGGATGCTGTATAGTGCTGCATAGTGCCGAGCCGCATAAGGATGCTGCATAGTACTGCATAGTGCCGAGCCGCATGAGGATGCTGCATAGTGCTGTATAGTGCCGAGCCGTATGAGGATGCTGCATAGTACCGCATAGTGCCGAGTCGCATGAGGATGCTGCATAGTGCTGCATAGTGCCGCATAGTGCTGAATAGTACCGCATAGTGCCTATTTTGGCTGTTTTGGCTATTTTATGTCCTATTTGACTGATTTATGGCCAGAATTTCTCCCAACTCCCAACATGAAAGTTGTAGATCTTTGTCTTGGCTTCAAGGACCTCCATGTCTCACTTTAACCTGAATTCACATGTGACTTTTATGTCACAAGGAGTCCTAGTGACTTCCTGACTTGACCATGCTCCTGACCTGATTACCTGTATACGTGCTGGTACATGTTCTAAGTGTGTATTGAGATACAATATTAGTATGTACTGCGGTGCCATTTAATGAGTGCACTGAGGTGTGACTCTACATGCTAAGTGATCATTCGTATTATATGTCAATACATGTGTACCTTCCAACACAGTCATGGTAATTGGTCAGTAATAGTGTTGTGGTAAAATGATTGTTGTTTGATGCATTACACTATGCATGGATCTAGATTGAGCCGATATGGATTCATACTTAGGGTAGACGTACTATGGTACGACATATAGGAGGATGACCATGTGACCACGACATGTAATTCCAATATCGAGATAGGGTTAATCTAAGCAACTTAAATTGGTAGAAGCATTGGGAGGGAACAGAATCTCGAGATCGTACGTCACCAGCCGCCCTGGGTCCCGTCCTGGCGCGTCGGGTTGGCTGCCTCGGATACTGTATAGTCATTCGCACTAGTGGAGTGCAGTATCTGATTTGTGACTGCCGAGCCAGCTCTTCCTATAGGAGAGCTGGAACCGTTACTGCTTATTCTAGCGCGGTGGCCTTTCGAGGGACCGGTACATTTCGTGCTTGCTTGTATATAATGGTTTGGCTAGCCCTGCTGGAATGCGATACGATCTGAGGATTCCTACATATATTGCATTACTGGGATAACCCAGGCAAATCATAGAAAGTCGTAGGATTGATTGGCCGATTGTAAGCTGACTTGTTTGTGATATGTTTTCTTCTGTTAGCTACCGAGGAACATAGACTATCGTGGTGCGTGGTCCAACCCATGTCCTTGTTTGGTTGTTGGGTTGGGCTATTGTGCTGTGATAGGCTATGGATCGAAGTCGCGAATCAGAAGCCCTTTTACCTGTCCATGGTTATAGGATGTTCTTATCTCGGCACGATATTGGCACCGTTTGTCCTTGTTTGGTTGTAAGGGTGTCGTATTGTCTCGATGATATGGTATAAGCCTATAACTCATGAATCAGGTCTTATTTAACTTATTGGATTTATCTCACTCTTTTTGTACTCCCTTGTGGTACTTGCTATTCGGGGCCTGACCCCGCTGGTTTTGTTTGGCCAGATTTCGTAGCAGCTCCAGAGGATCCAGCTTTCCACCCGAACAATGGTGCACACCAGGAGTATGGGCGCCAGGGACCATGAGTGGGTTTCTTCTTCACTGCTCTGATATCTTCTATTTTGTACTTGGCGTTTAGCTACCGGCACCTGTTTAGCCGGCAGTTCTGGACCTTAGTTTCCTTTTACATAATTGTAATTAAATCAGACTGCAGCTGACTATAGTTATGTACTATTGACTCTCGGAACTAGCTCATCATTTTGTATAGTAGACTCATGAATCATTCTGATGAAGCGTCGGGGACGCCTTACTGCTTTGTCTTATATGATCATTAATTACTGCTTCTTGTTTTGATTGATTGAGACTTAGATGCTCTGTGGGACCATAGGAGACCTGATTGTAGCATGCACCCCCTAGTCTCTTGACAGCCACGATCGCCGTATGACGTTTATATACCTCATACGGTGTAGCAGGCCTAGTCCGTCTCAGTATTCCGGTACTGGGGCGTGACAGCTGAGCTGTTCAATTTTATGCTCGGGACTCTCCCGCTCGCGTAAAAGCAAGCTCGCGTAAAATCCCTAGCTCGAGCAGACCTTCACGAGCGTAAAGTTACCCGAGTTTTCCTCGCGTAAAGTTTTACTCGCGTAAAATCTGCTCGAGAGTTCGCGCGCGTAAAATTTTACATGCGTACAATCTTGCTAGCGTAAAGCCTGGCTAGCGTAAATCCCAGCCGTATGCTCCCTTGCTCGCGTAGAGCTTGCTAGCGTAAAGCTCACGCGTAAAGTTTCACTAGCGTAATCGGTGGTACGCGCGTAGAAACTTGAGTTCCTATGGCGTACACCTTTACCTTATATATATATTTTTTTACGCCCATTTTATATCCTTACGCCTTTTGTCATGAACTTGAAAGTCACAAATTTATTTAATATGTTTGGAAATGATAATTGAACATGGCATAGTATGACAAGTATACTTGACATGATCATCTCGAATTGCTGTTGCGACGGCTAACATGACATGACACGACCTGACAAGAATGATTGACCTGGACACCATGGACGATTGTGTTTGTACATATAAACAAGTACTGTCTTGCATCATGTCTAGGATAGGGATCCCTGAGTACCACGTTCAGGGATACCTACTGAAATTGACTAAGGCTAATAAACTAGAATAATTCAGTAGACATGAAGAGATTTCCAGCTACAGGCAATCCTGTTATCTAGGCGCATTAAGTGGACTTGTAGCCTACCGACGAGTAGGGCACATTTTCAGCACACAGTCATGTGGTGCACCATTAATAAATAGACATTCGACCTGGATAACCGGATGGTCTGCAGGGCTTGTGGCTGTTGGATAATCTCATTGCATCTTGCTAGTAACTAGGCCTGTGATAACCCTAGTTAGTTAATGTATCAAGCCGTACTCATTGCTTGGCCGTGATTGATTGGATGGAGTCTAGCCCTGTCTAGTTGTCATGATCCTGTACAAGATTGTATCATGACCTGATTTCTTGTATCGATAAATATTGAGATACAAAGTTCTGTTCAGATGAAGGGTTACAACCCCGGTCCTTATTTGGTTTAAGGGTTGTAACTTGGCTATCTGAATAGTTCTATGGTTATCTTATCATATATCGTCCTGATTATGTGTGCTTATCTTAACAATAAAGATCAGGGGTCCAGTTCTGTTCAGGCGAAGGGTTACAACCCCGGTCCTTGTTTGGTTTAAGGGTTGTAACCTGGCTCCCGGAGCAGTTCTGTGTCCTCTCTTCGTTTATTGTCTTATTGCTCTCCAAGCCATGTTCGTCTTGTTTTACCTTACTCTAATAACATGATTATTTATACCAGCCTTCATAATAAAGATCAGCGGCAAGGTTCTGTTCAGGCGAAGGGTTACAACTCCGGTCCTTATTTGGTTTAAGAGTTGTAACCTGGCTTCCGGAGCTGTTCCTTATCCTCTCTTCGTTTATTGTTTTATTTTACCCTATGCCAAGACCATTCATGTTTTACTTACCAATAGTATTTGAGACGGGTTTCTATTCAGGTGAAGGACTGCAACCCCGGTCCTTGTTTGGTTTAAGGATTGTGACCTGGCTACTTGAATGGTTTCTTCGTACTCAGTTTACTGTTGTTATCTCTATTATTATCAGTTCTTTGTTTATTATTTATCTTTAACATTTTATTGTGATATGCTGGTTTTAGTTCCTAAGTGAAGCCTCCTTTGTGGCACTTGCTCTTTCTGGGGTCTGACCCAGCTAGTTTTGTGTGGCCAGATATCGGAGCAACTCCAGAGGTTCTACCTACCTTCCAGCCAGATGGTGGCCACCAGGCGTAACCCTGGCAACGAGTGGGTTTCTTTTATTCTTCCACTTTATTGTAAATTATTCTTTTGAGGCGTTTAACCGACGAGCACGTGTTAGCTCGGTTGCACCTTTATTTACCGTCCGCCTACGGGCTATAACATGATTGACAAATCCTAGGGTTGATCAGGTATGACTAAACTCTTGCTAGTCTTCACATTTTGTACGACTAGCTTCATGATCATCCAATATGTAATGTATGGGACGCCTTACTATTGTATATTTGATGTTCTAATATCTTGTGACTGCTACTACTTGCTTGTGATTGAGACACTAGACTTGTTCATGACCATAGGAGACTGATGGATTGCAGTTAAAAACCTCATGTATCTAGACAGCCGTGACCGTATAGCTAGGTGGGTTGCACTTCAATATACGTAGCTGGCTATGTACGCCCCCGCTCTCCAGTATTCTGGTTCTGGGGCGTTACATGGTTTAAGTGGTGGCCCATGCAGGTCTTGTAAATCAAGATATGTGAGGGTTTACCGATAGATGTCTCAATCAGTACTCGCCTTTGATCTCTGCTCGTATCCTCTTGATCCCTGAAATTCTTGTCCTGATCACATGCTTGTATCGTTGATCTGTCCTGGTCCTTCCTTATTGTTCCCTATGTCGTTTTCTTCAGCGGCATTGTTCCTGGACCTGCCGATCAGCAAGGCGGAGCACCTCCCGTGGACCAGCAGTAAACCGGAGATCAAGCTCAGCATTCAGGAGTAGCCTCCAGAGTCGAGCCTATTGGAGGAGAGCCGTCAGTTCAGCCCACCCAGCCTGCAGATCCTGATGATGGCACTTTGGTGGGTCTCATCAGGTCACTATTAGCCTCCCAGGATCGTCGAGGAGATGCCTTGCACCAGGCAGTGGCAGATGCTCTGACCAGAGGAGGCCATCCGGGTAATAGCACGGCCAACAGCTTCAAGCACTTGAACCCTCCATTCTTCGACGGCAGTGAAGATGCTATCGCTGCTGATGCTTGGCTTCAGGACACAGAGGTTAGTGGTGGCCCACGTATTCGTACCCGTATATCCGGGTGCGGGTCATGACACATGCCCAGCCGCGCGCGCGCCACCGGTGGGCCTCCGCCGCCGTGCGCCATCGCCGGCGACGCCCGCGCGCGTACGCAGCAGGAGCAGCAGCTAGCCGCGGCTGCAACAGCAGCACGAGCAGCAGCTCCGGCGGCGCTGTCCGCCGTCGCGCGCCACCGCGCGGCCAACCACCGCCGCCGTCGGCCCCCTACCGGCCGTGCGCGACCCCGGCGACCTCTCCCAGGCCACCGGCCACTTCCCCGACGCGCCGCATAGGCTATTCGTGCATTTCGCACGAAATCCCGTCGACGCGCGCGCGGGGTTGAATCCAGAAATGGTATTTCGGGACATTGACTTCGTGCACATTTTTCGAGAAATCCGACCGTTGGATCGGCGATTTCTTTGCTCTGTTACAATCTCGGTATATACCCCTTCATCCCTGTCAAATTTGAACCGTTAATTTCGTCGTTTGATACATCAAAACCGGCCACCAAGTTGACGTTTTAATTTGTACTGTTTTTGGACAGTTTCGTGACGCCAACTTCGCGGATTCGTATCTTCGCCGTCGCAGCTTCATTTTACACGCCGTCAGTTCCGGTGCACAGCTGGTATAACCCTCTTCCTGCCTCCTTTAGATTTCATTTCAGTTTGAGCTTGTTAGGTCGGTCGAATTCGACGCAAAAGTTGGCCGTTCGAATTATTAGTGTTGCACTTATAAAATTTCATTTTTGAACCCGGGACTCCGGATTCAATTTCTGACACCACCAGTAGACTCGTGGCGTCGTTCTGGTATGTTTTCATATAAAGTTTGCTTGATTTGGAGAACGTGGGCCCCGTCACGTATTTAGGTGCAAAGCGGGTCCCACTTTCTGAGTCAACGGGACTTTTTGACGCCGGCTCATCGGAATCCAATTCCGGATATACCGTTGAGTTCGTATCGTCATTCTGGACTTGTTGACATATAATTTGCTAGATTTTAGTGGACATTGGTTCCGGCACGTATTTCGGTGCAAGTCGGATACCAATATCCGGGTCAACGTGTCATTTTGAGTTCGGCTCATCGGAATCCAATTCCGGATATTCCGTTGAGTTTGTATCGTCATTCTGGACTCGTTGACATATAATTTGCTGAGTTTTGAGGACATTGGCTCCGACACGCTTTTCCGTGCAAATCGATTTCCAATGTCCGGGTCAACGGACCAATTTGAGATCGGGTCAACGGAATCCAATTCTGGATATACCGTTGGGTTCGTATCGCCATTCTGGATTCGTGGACATATAATTTGTTAGGTTTTGTGCACTTTTATTTCGGCACATTTTTCGGTGCAAAGTGTGTCCAACGGCGGACATTATTTTGGCCCGAAATTACCTTTTTGCCCCTGTATCCAAATTGGACTTTTGGACAGGCTATCCTAGCTGATTTGACCATTCTGGACACGTTGGTGATGTCAGTTTCATCATCCGACAACATCTGTAGATTTTTTTCCTTTTTGTGTCACCCTATTATTATAATATTTTCTCCTTTTGGTTGTTTTAGAGACCCGTCGATTTCAGTGATTTCTAAATCACTGAAATTCATAAGTTGACCTTGTAGATGTTTATAGAGACTAGCTTGACCATGGTTGACTACTTTGACTAGACATCGAAGTAGAGTCAACAGTTGACCTAGGTTTGATCAGACTTGACCAACGTTGACTTTTTGACCAAAGTCAACTGTAGGTCAACTATTGACCTATTTAACCTAGATTAGACTTAGAGTTGACCGGAGTTGACCATTTGACCAAAATCAACTGTACGTCAACCTTGATCCAGTTTGTCTTAGTTTGACCTAGATGTTAGTATATCTGTCACGACCCGCACCCACTGTTAGGGTACAAGAACGTAACAACGCCCAGCCGACGCCGCAGTATCGGCGATAGAACGCTGTCCTAGGTCAATCATCTAACAATATAAAGGTATCTGTACAGTTTATACTCTCCGAATGGAGGTAACATCACAACATGCTGTCTCAATCACATCTAAGGTAGAAGAATGAAGAACAGATAGATAGATAGATAGATAGTAACTCAAAGAGAACCATAGCATCGATGAAATAAGTCTAAGTGTCTAGGATACATAACATCCAGAATGTCAACTCATAATACAATAAGTCTAAGAGTCTATATATCTCAACATCTCAAAATACAACTCAGATGTGAGACAAAAAGATAATACAGAAAAGACTGTCTAGCTAAACTAGCCTAGACTACTGGGGCAACATCCTCATCTGCAGGTGGATCCTGCTGAGGGTCCACAACATAAGTATCATCTAGTCCTGCTCCATAATAGGTAGACACCAGGGCCTCATCCTCTGTAATATTTTTAACAGGTCCAGTCAGGACAGGAACGAGCACAATACATCTCACGCAGTTCATATCAGGTTAGGAAATACGATACATGCAATAGAGTAAGATACATGAACTGCTGAAAGGAAATATACGCTGTAAAAGAGATAGCTGTAATGAAATATCTACTGTATATAGAGAACTATAAGTGACTAGTGATGTAGAGCACAAGATAGGCATGTGAATGGCTAGAATTTATACATGATTACACTACTGAGTTTGCACATGATTACACTACTTTGGAATTATTCACATGTCCACTTCTACTCCCCCGTCACCCCAATCAATACACAAGGATCTATACAAGTTACGTTATTATACATGATATCACATGGGGCCCATGAAAGGGTGCACATGATAGTATACATGAGGGCTCAGTAAACATGAGAGTACATGATCACATGAGTATACATGCATGATGGAAGCACAGGAGTACATGATGAAAGTGAAACACACGTAACATGAAGTACCCGATGCTCCCGAGAGGGATAACATCTCATGTAAAGATCCATATAGTACCAATCCGTGTTACCAATGTGACAGCAACAAGTAAAGTAATCTAGAGTGAGAAGTAAAGCCTGAACAAGTATGAAACGGTCAAAGAATGTACTCGCCTGATAACTGAATGTCTGAAAAGGATATACTGTCTGAGGAGAGGTGTATGGCTCCTAATCAGAGCAATACAAGTCACAATGTATCCACAATGGTAAAAATAAAGTATACAATGCATACTACATGATTCTAGGTCAATCTGGTCAGAAGTCAACTCTTGGTCAACTCTAATAGTCAACTAGGTCACAGGAAGTCATACTAGATCACATGAAATCAAACTAAGTCAAATAAAGTCAAACAAGGTCAAACAAGTCAAGATTAGTTAAATCTAGGTTAAAGTCAACTCCTGGTCAACACTCTAATCAAACTAGTCAAATACTAGTCAACATGATCAATCTGGGTCAAGTCTAAGTCAAACTTAGACCAACTAAGGTATTGGTCAAACAAAGTCTAGTCAGTCAGGTAATTAGGTCAACAAGACTAGTCAATAAGGTGATTAAGTCAATATGGTCAGACTAGTTGAACTAGTCATTTTTAGGTCAATTAGGTCATGGTTTGACCAATAGTTGACTTTAGTCAACCATGGTCAACAATGGTCAACTTTAAGTCAACTAGTCAAACACTAGTTAGGGTTTTAGTCAAACTAGTCAACTAGTTGTTTTAGGTCATTCCTAGTCAATTCTAGGTGAACTAGGTCAACTTTGACTTAAGATTGGCTTTGGTCAATCCTTAGTCAACAAGGGTCATCAAGTTGGGTTTTGGGCTATTAGGGTTAGCCCCAAGCCATAGGCTAATACTCTTGGCCATAGGCTAGTCATAGGGTTTCCATATAACCTATAACTAGAAGTCATACATATAAACATATATCTACATATATGGATATACCCAAGTATCCACTACCTATATACCAATATATGAATACTAAATATACTACAAACCCCCCACTCACATATATCTATATATTGACATAAAGAGACCTAATACAAATGTATATATATCATTTATATATACATACATATATATATATATATATATATATATATATATATATATATATATATATATATATATATATATATCAACCTATCAACCTATATATATATATATCACCTACATATAGAGATAAGAGAGAGAGAGAGACTTAGAGTAAGAGAGAGAGAATGAGAGAGAGAATGAAGAGAGAAGTGCAGGACAGTGAGAGAGGGCTGGACAGAGAAGGCTGGACAGGGGGAAAGGGTTCCAGAATTTCTGGAACCAAGTTGGCTCCCCAACACACACATACAATAACATATATACATACATATGTATATATATACATAACTCCACCTATACACTACCATTTATTCCCAAATCTCACCCACACTCACATATACATATATACTACGTATATATATACTAAAATACACTCATACAATGCATTAAACATATCAAATTTGGTTTTGAAATCCACTTTTGAAAACTGGGAAAATCCTAAAAACAGGAACTGTGGACTGTTTATCTCGAAACAGGGTAACTCGAAATACACACTCTAAAACGAGCTAAGACTCGAATCAATTGGTTGGTAACTGACACCCCATAGATACCCTAGTGTCCTAGGTGCCTGACACGACACCATGACACGGTTTCACGTGTCCAAACTCACAAAAACACTACACGGGTAAATTTCTGACACTCAACGCGTGCACAGCGTCGTGCACGCGTTCCACGTGTTCGTGGACACACCACGAGACACGACACGTCTCGTGGTCTTCACATGTGTAGCCCACACATAGGGCTACACGTTGCACACCCTGATACGTGTCCACGACACTCGTGGACACAAAACGAACCCCGTATCAGTCGTGAAAACACGACTGATACACGCGTGTTTCGACAGCGTCGTGCATGCTGTCACACGCCTCGTGCTCGCAACACAGGACACGACACGTCTCGTGTTCGTGTCCTCGTGTATGCCACGAATAGGGCTACACGCCCGTGTCACTACGAGACACTCTAGTGTCGTGTCCATGTGACACGACACGCTCAAAGTCGTCCCCGCGTGCGTGTGCGCTGACAGCCCGTGTCCAATACGAGTGAGATTTCTCACTCGACACGACACGAGGCGACACCAAATTTTGGGGGTATGTGCGCAGACACTGCCCCCTCGTGTCCACCAATTTTGGTGTGTCCTAGTGGTCTGTGCAGTGCGCACGAAGGGGGGGTAGCAGGGCATGCATGAGGGTCTCGTGCAGTGGGTTCGTGTCCAATTTGGACACGGACACAGCACGAAAACGTGCTCAGTCTTGGTGTTTTGTGATCAGCAAGTCTAGGGCTACTAGGTTATGTAATTTGTTTTACATTTTAACAAAATCTATTTCTCAGTGGCATTTCATCAAACATGGTTTCCTAGTTTTGGATACGTATCCGATACGGACACCAAACCAACTCAAACTTTCACCAAATTTGTCCTACAGTACCCTAGTACCTAGATGCATGCAAATATGAAGAGAAAACACAAAATTAACAAAGTTTATGGGCATTTACCTATTTGTGCAAATCCAATAAAAATCAAAGAAGAGGGGGGGTGTGTATCCTTCAACTTTGTGATGCCAAAAGCTTCCAAATTCTCAATAGCAGGCCCTAACTAGTACCCTCTAGTGTAGGGGAGTCCAATGCAAGAAACTAGAGGTGATTTGGATCAAAATTGATCAAGTTGTGGTCTTGTGAAGAAAATGGGATTTTCTAGGATTTAAATTCATGTAAAATTTTCATGAATGAAAGAAATGGGATTAAATAGAAATGTGGGCTGCTAGGGGGATGCCCTTGGCTGCCATGGGGGTAGGGGAGGTGTCCTTGGCTTTCTTCTAGGCTAAGACAAGACTTTGTGTAAAGGGGTTGGGATATTTTGAGTAATTCATGGAAAATATCCATAAAGTAAATATCAAGATATTTACTCTACTTTAACCATTGGAAATATCTATCCCCTTAGCATTCTAGGTTAGTAACTAATCTCTAGATTAGGCTAAACTTGGTTAGGGGCTCTCATGACACTAACCAATAATAAAAACACATAAATACAAATAATTCCAAATAATTTCTAGAAAATTACCAAAATACCCTTTAGGCTAAAAATCACTAATTTGGTGTTCTAAGCCTATAGCTAAGCTTTCATGGTCATGGCAACTTCTAGGTTAAGAAAAACTAGGGTTTACACTAAGTTATACTGACAAGTCACAAAGTCATAAGTCATGACTTAGCATGACTTAGAAATGGTTCTAATCACACTAATAATCACCAAAAATCATATCATGCCCTAAACACCATTAATAAATAATAAAAATAATAAATTTTTAAAAATCCCCAATTTCAGAAAACAGGGTGTTACAAGTCTACCCACCTTAAAATAATTTCGTCCTCGAAATTTAGATGGTCGTACTCCTCCTAGGTCAAACTTCCAACAGTCAGGGACGAAGCTACTACCTAGCAACATACAAGGTCAACAAGCAAAATATGGGTAGTAGACCCATACTGGGTCATGTCCAAAAATTGGTTGGCAGTTTTAGGTCATAAGGTGTCCTTAATTCAAATCGAAGCCAAAAATAACTCCATGGGGTAAATCAGGATGGAGCCTCGGGTCAGGAAAATCGTACTAAGCAAATGAAGCACACGATGGTATGCCTGAATGGGACACTAAGGTCATAGGTGTAGTATGTCATGTCTAGGTTACGTATGTGAAGTCAGTTTTGAGAAAACAACTAGTCTTATGCTCCAAATTTAAAAGTCACGGTAATGTGCCTACGATGATCATAATTTAGAGTGGGAAAGGTCTATGGCCTAAATTGAACCAAAAATCGTGATGAAATAGTGGTACCAGGGGAACAGGTTAAATGGAACAATCTGTGGTCTCATCTAGGTGCACTAATCATTCTAGATCAATACTGTCCTATGGTATCAATACGTACAAGCAATCTAAGGTGTCCAAATTGGGAAGGTAAGGAAACAACAATCATCAAGGCTATTGCGGATAAGATTCTAGGGTAAGTTTAACTGTGTCTCCATCCACGTAGATTAATATATGAAAAGGCGAACCAAAATGCAATAGGTTGATCAGACCATCATGCGTCGGTTCTGATTAGACAATATGTTAGTGGGTGCGCACCCAATAAAATATATCATAATCAAGCTCGAAAAAGGATAAGCTTGTAAAACTAAGGATAAATTTGTAGCATAAGATATAAGTAAGGGTGGAATGATGAAAGAAGATACATAGTCCTGGTCATGGGCATAGACTAGGAAGATAAGGAAACAATAAATCACAGGGCTAAAAGGGTCACCATTCTATGGTCAGAGCTACTCTATCAACTCTAAGTCAAAAGGCATAACACATAAATTAATTTATTTAAGAGGAAAATTCTTGACAAAAGAGTAAGTCAAGAATTATATTAATAGCTAAGGCTACTCCTACTCCTACTCCTGCTCCTAAGTAAGAGATAAAGAAACAACAAACAATCGACAAAACCAAATGAACTACCAGGTCAAAACTGATCACTAATAAGAACAGGTAGGAGCATATGGAATTGGATTTTAAGATAGATATAATAAAGTAAGGTAGAAATGGAATTTAGAAGAAAAGAACCTGCAAACACATCGCCAACTGCCTGAGCATCCTCAACTGTCATGGCGTAGGCTCGCCCCTGCTGACCTCTTCCAGCCTGCTGCTGAAACTGCAAAAATCTCTGCTGCTGTGGCTGTAACGGTCCTCTCTGCTGCTGTCCTACCGGAGCCTTGGCTCCTGCTCCTGGTGCTGCTCCCTGTGCTACTCTGCCTGTGTACTGGAAACACTCCCTCAGCTGGTGGTCCGCTGCCCCACATATTAGGCACCAGCCCAACCTCTTCTTGCACTCACCCCATCCATGTCCCGACTTCTTGCAATAGGGACAACTGATTGTCTTCGGGTCCTGACCCCGATACTGATGCTGTACTTGCTGAACTCCCACTGGGGTCTGCGTCTGCTGAAACTGCACATGGAGCCTCTTGGCCTGGCCTCTACTGCTGCTGGTACTACGAGCGTCCCGTCCCCTCTTGAACAACTGTTGCCGCTGAGTTTCCACTATCTGCTGGAAGAAGGAGAACAACCGTGCCACGTCCTCTGATCCTGATGACGACTGCTGCTGAAGAACGTTCGGGACGACAGAAGAAGGTTTCGGAGTAGGGAGAGGTGCACTCCCATAGGCTGCAGATATCCTAGCCTGAGCTGGCACAACAGGAACTGCAGTCTCGGGGCCCTGCTGATCAGGACGAGGAGTGGTAGACCCCTCAGTGGTATCTCCCTGATCGAGACGATGAGATCGTGTCTCCATACCCATCCTGGAGACAGATCAAACAAGGAATCAATACTGAGATATAAAATGATAATTCAAGGGAGGACAGTTATTCAAGGAAGCAAACCTTCAACAGGAATTTAGATGGCAGGAATCCAGTTAAGAGTTTTCCTAATGCGATTGAGTACCCTAAAATAAGGATATTAATCTAACACAAGAAATTAAAATCAACAACTACAAAAATTTAAAAATCATCAACTAACTCCAGGATTCAAAGTTCTACAGTGAATCCTCCAAAATCAAATTCAATCAAGGGAAAAGGAGTTTAAATCGTAATTTCAAATGAGATTCTCAAGGGTCATCCCAGGAATATCTTAAGGTATCCTAACAATGATTGAGTATCCTCTCTCACTAAGCCTATTCCTCAAATCCTATCGCAGGCTGTAGTGATACTCTAGTTCGAATACCACTACATAAACTCGACCTACATGGGCCACCACTAAAAACGTGTCACGACCCGCACCCACTGTTAGGGTACAAGAACGTAACAACGCCCAGCCTACACCGCAGTGTCGGCGGTAGAACGCTGTCCTAGGTCAATCATCTAACAATATAAAGGTACCTGTACAGTTTATACTCTCCGAATGGAGGTAACATCACAACATGCTGTCTCAATCACATCTAAGGTAGAAGAATGAAGAACAGATAGATAGATAGATATATAGTAACTCAAAGAGAACCATAGCATAGATAAAATAAGTCTAAGTGTCTAGGATACATAACATCCAGAATGTCAACTCATAATACAATAAGTCTAAGAGTCTATATATCTCAACATCTCAAAATACAACTCAGATGTGAGACAAAAAGATAATACAGAAAAGACTGTCTAGCTAAACTAGCCTAGACTACTGGGGCAACATCCTCATCTGCAGGTGGATCCTGCTGAGGGTCCACAACAAAAGTATCATCTAGTCCTGCTCCATAATAGGTAGACACCAGGGCCTCATCCTCTGTAATATTTTCAACAGGTCCAGTCAGGACAGGAACGAGCACAATACATCTCACGCAGTTCATATCAGGTTAGAAAATACGATACAGGCAATAGAGTAAGATACATGAACTGCTGAAAGGAAATATACGCTGTAAAAGAGATAGCTGTAATGAAATATCTACTGTATATAGAGAACTGTAAGTGACTAGTGATGTAGAGCACAAGATAGACATGTGAATGGCTAGAATTTATACATGATTACACTACTGAGTTTGCACATGATTACACTACTTTAAAATTATTCACATGTCCACTTCTACTCCCCCGTTACCCCAATCAATACACAAGGATCTATACAAGTTACGTTATTATACATGATATCACATGGGGCCCATGAAAGGGTGCACATGATAGTATACATGAGGGCTCAGTAAACATGAGAGTACATGATCACATGAGTATACATGCATGATGGAAGCACAGGAGTACATGATGAAAGTGAAACACACGTAACATGAAGTACCCGATGCTCCCGAGAGGGATAACATCTCATGTAAAGATCCATATAGTACCAATCCGTGTTACCAATGTGACAACAACAAGTAAAGTAATCTAGAGCGAGAAGTAAAGCCTGAACAAGTATGAAACGGTCAGAGAATGTACTCGCCTGATAACTGAATGTCTGAAGAGGATATACTGTCTGAGGAGAGGTGTATGGCTCCTAATCAGAGCAATACAAGTCACAATATATCCACAATGGTAAAAATAAAGTATACAATGCATACTACATGATTCTAGGTCAATCTGGTCAGAAGTCAACTCTTGGTCAACTCTAATAGTCAACTAGGTCACAGGAAGTCATACTAGATCACATGAAATCAAACTAAGTCAAATAAAGTCAAACAAGGTCAAACAAGTCAAGATTAGTTAAATCTAGGTTAAAGTCAACTCCTGGTCAACACTCTAATCAAACTAGTCAAATACTAGTCAACATGATCAATCTGGGTCAAGTCTAAGTCAAACTTAGACCAACTAAGGTATTGGTCAAACAAAGTCTAGTCAGTCAGGTAATTAGGTCAACAAGACTAGTCAATAAGGTGATTAAGTCAATATGGTCAGACTAGTTGAACTAGTCATTTTTAGGTCAATTAGGTCATGGTTTGACCAATAGTTGACTTTAGTCAACCATGGTCAACAATGGTCAACTTTAAGTCAACTAGTCAAACACTAGTTAGGGTTTTAGTCAAACTAGTCAACTAGTTATTTTAGGTCATTCCTAGTCAATTCTAGGTGAACTAGGTCAACTTTGACCTAAGATTGGCTTTGGTCAACCCTTAGTCAACAAGGGTCATCAAGTTGGGTTTTGGGCCATTAGGGTTAGCCCCAAGCCATAGGCTAATACTCTTGGCCATAGGCTAGTCATAGGGTTTCCATATAACCTATAACTAGAAGTCATACATATAAACATATATCTACATATATGGATATACCCAAGTATCCACTACCTATATACCAATATATGAATACTAAATATACTACAAACCCCCCACTCACATATATCTATATATTGACATAAAGAGACCTAATACAAATGTATAGATATCATTTATATATACATATATATATATATATATATATATATATATATCAACCTATCAACCTATATATATATATCACCTATATATAGAGATAAGAGAGAGAGAGACTTAGAGTAAGAGAGAGAGAATGAGAGAGAGAGTGAAGAGAGAAGTGCAGGACAGTGAGAGAGGGCTGGACAGAGAAGGCTGGACAGGGGGAAAGGGTTCCAGAATTTCTGGAACCAAGTTGGCTCCCCAATACACACATACAATAACATATATACATACATATGTATATATATACATAACTCCACCTATACACTACCATTTATTCCCAAATCTCACCCACACTCACATATACATATATACTACGTATATACATACTAAAATACACTCATACAATGCATTAAACATATCAAATTTGGTTTTGAAATCCACTTTTGAAAACTGGGAAAATCCTAAAAACAGGAACTGTGGACTGTTTATCTCGAAACAGGGTAACTCGAAATACACACTCTAAAACGAGCTAAGACTCGAATCAATTGGTTGGTAACTGACACCCCATAGATACCCTAGTGTCCTAGGTGCCTGACACGACACCATGACACGGTTTCACGTGTCCAAACTCACAAAAACACTACACGGGTAAATTCCTGACACTCAACGCGTGCACAGCGTCGTGCACGCGTTCCACGTGTTCGTGGACACACCACGAGACACGACACGTCTCGTGGTCGTGCACATGTGTAGCCCACACATAGGGCTACACGTTGCACACCCTGACACGTGTCCACGACACTCGTGGACACAAAACGAACCCCGTATCAGTCGTGAAAACACGACTGATACACGCGTGTTTCGACAGCGTCGTGCACGCTGTCACACGCCTCGCGCTCGCAATACAGGACACGACACGTCTCGTATTCGTGTCCTCGTGTACGCCACGAATAGGGCTACACGCCCATGTCACTACGAGACACTCTAGTGTCGTGTCCATACGACACGACCCGCTCAAAGTCGCCCCCGCGCGCGTGTGCGCTGACCGCCCGTGTCCAGTACGAGTGAGATTTCTCACTCGACACGAAGGGGGGTAGCAGGGCACATGCACGAGGGTTGCGTGTGCGCTGACAGCCCGTGTCCACCAATTTTGGTGTGTCCTAGTGGTCTGTGCAGTGCGCACGAAGGGGGGGTAGCAGGGCATGCACGAGGGTCTCGTGCAGTGGGTTCGTGTCCAATTTGGACACGGACACAGCACGAAAACGTGCTCAGTCTTGGTGTTTTGTGATCAGCAAGTCTAGGGCTACTAGGTTATGTAATTTGTTTTACATTTTAACAAAATCCATTTCTCAGTGGCATTTCATCAAAGATGGTTTCCTAGTTTAGGATACGTGTCCGATACGGACACCAAACCAACTCAAACTTTCACCAAATTTGTCCTACAGTACCCTAGTACCTAGATGCATGCAAATATGAAGAGAAAACACAAAATTAACAAAGTTTATGGGCATTTACCTATTTGTGCAAATCCAATAAAAATCAAAAAAGAGGGGGGGTGTGTATCCTTCAACTTTGTGATGCCAAAAGCTTCCAAATCCTCAATAGCAGGCCCTAACTAGTACCCTCTAGTGTAGGGGAGTCCAATGCAAGAAACTAGAGGTGATTTGGATCAAAATTGATCAAGTTGTGGTCTTGTGAAGAAAATGGGATTTTCTAGGATTTAAATTCATGTAAAATTTTCATGAATGAAAGAAATGGGATTAAATAGAAATGTGGGCTGCTAGGGGGATGCCCTTGGCTGCCATGGGGGTAGGGGAGGTGTCCTTGGCTTTCTTCTAGGCTAAGGCAAGACTTTGTGTAAAGGGGTTGGGATATTTTGAGTAATTCATGGAAAATATCCATAAAGTAAATATCAAGATATTTACTCTACTTTAACCATTGGAAATATCTATCCCCTTAGCATTCTAGGTTAGTAACTAATCTCTAGATTAGGCTAAACTTGGTTAGGGGCTCTCATGACACTAACCAATAATAAAAACACATAAATACAAATAATTCCAAATAATTTCTAGAAAATTACCAAAATACCCTTTAGGCTAAAAATCACTAATTTGGTGTTCTAAGCCTATGGCTAAGCTTTCATGGTCATGGAAACTTCTAGGTTAAGAAAAACTAGGGTTTACACTAAGTTATACTAACAAGTCACAAAGTCATAAGTCATGACTTAGCATGACTTAGAAATGGTTCTAATCACACTAATAATCACCAAAAATCATATCATGCCCTAAACACCATTAATAAATAATAAAATAATAAATTTCAAAAATCCCCAATTTCAGGAAACAAGGTGTTACAATATCTTTTGACCCTGATCAGCTCTTGTATTATTTCATCTTTAGGTCTGTGGCTTTACTCTGAACCCTGATTCATATTGACAGCAGGACCCCAGACGAGTACATTCTCTGATAACTTATTCCCAATTTATGATAACTGTTATGATTCATGTACTTAGTATTGATATGCTTATTCCTGACACATGGTTCTCACGGATTGGTATTCTTGGATCCTGACGAGAGATGTTTCTCCTTCTTAGGTTGGGATGTATTGCGCAAGCACCCTTGTAGCTCTTGCTCGATATGTGGTCACTGATTCTAGAGAAGGTTCGCGACCTTCTCATTAGAATCCCGTGCAGTGATGTGTCCTGTTTGGATCCATTCTACCAGTTGGGATAGGGGGAGTAGTAGCGTATGCCTGTGATCATATCCCCTTGCATTCTTGAACAGTGTGAGTCATATACCGCACTTATGACTTGCCAGGCCGATTCTTGATAGTTACCCAAGCCGATCACAAGTTGAAACTGCTACTCACACACATTGGATATATGGCTTACCTTGATTTGTGTACATACCCTGATTTAGTTCTACTTTCTTGTTCTAGCTCTAGCTCTACAGCTTACCATGCCATGATACATATATGTACACTCCATGATTTCGTTGTATATGCTCTATTTACAGTCTTATAGCTTTTATTCTATCTTGAGATCTGTTATGAGATATATGTACTCGTTCCATCCTGACCGAATATGTTGACAAATTTTAGGAGTAGTTGTTCCCTCATTATTGGACTTCATGATGTTGCTAGCTGAGGTGGATCTCACTATTCTTCTATGGGAGTTGCCTGGTAGTTATCCTTAGTTAGTCTTGCTGTTCCTTCTTTATCTTTCATGTCTTATGATTATTGAAGATTCTAGTTGTTCTAGTGATATTGTTATTATTTCTTGTCTTATCTTCCTTAGTTTTCGTGATGTGACATGGGTACATTTCTAGTTATGGATTCTTAGATGTTGTAGTTAGTATAGTATACTTGACAACGTTCTACCGTCGATACCGCGGCGTAGGCTGGGCGTGGCCCACGTATTCGTACCCGTATATCCGGGTGCGGATCGTGACAGAGGTGATTCTAGAAGCAGCCAGGACTCCAGAAGACGAAAAGGTGGCCGTGGTACGCCTGCAGTTATTGGATCTTGCCCGCAGCTGGTGGACGTCGTAGGCCGTCGGATTAGTGGCACCCATTGCCTGGGCAGTCTTCAGGAAGAGATTCCAGACCAAGTATTTTGACGTTGTAGCTCGGTACGATCTACAGACGAGGTTCACCAATTTAAAGCAGATGGGCAGGACGGTCGATGGATATGCGGTCGAGTTCTCTAGACTCAGTCGGTTTGCTCCCACCTTGGTAGCAACCGAGTTTGATAGAGCCCAGCGGTTCCAGCAGGGGCTTCATCTGAAGATTCTATTGGCAGTGGAGCAGTTTGAGCATCAGACTTTTGATGCAGTATTGAGAGCAGCTCGGAGGCACGAGTATACCTCCCAGAGGATCGTGGATAGGACCGGAGGTCGGAAGCGATCCCATAGCCAGATGAATCAGTCATCAGCACCAGCCCCGGCAGCTAGGGCCTTGACCATTGGAGCTCCGAGGTGGGCGACCTCAGTGACGTCGGTTCAACATTCAGCCCCGACGCACCCCCAGCAGCAGAAGCAGAAGCAGTCTTCCGCAGTGGGATGTTCACACTGCGGGAAGCCGGGGCTTGTGGTATCAGAGTATCGCAGAGCACAGGGTTTGTGCTTGGTTTGTGGTGCCCCGGACCACAGGGTTAGGAATTGCCCGAACAGGGGGAGTTCATCTTCTTCGGCCTTCTCTAGTCCTTCAGTTAGAGGACCAACACCAGTCCAACAGCAGCAGCAGCTGCAGTACCCGTTCCCGAGGCCATTGCCGACGTAGGTCCAAGCATTCCAGCAGCAGAGACCGCAACAGTATGCCCAAGCCCAAGCCTTGATCCAGAGCAGGCAGAGGAATTTTTAGCAGAGGGATCCCGCACCCAGAGGACATGGTCAAGTGCTGGCTTTGACCATGGGAGAAGAAGGAATAGCACCAGGTGAGGTGGTGGCAGGTACTATTCTCGTCAACACCTTTCCAACTTCAGTATTATTTGATTCTGGTTCCTCGCAATCATTTATGTCTGCACGATTCGTGAAACGGGTAGGACTGGAGCCCGAGTCATTATCAGTAAGGCTCAATATACTTACTGGTAACGGACTTGTAGGAGTAGATAGAGTATTTTTCTCGTGTCGGATCGTAGTTAGCGGTAGAGAATTCCCCGCTAGATTGATAGAATTCTCGATGGTCGACTATGATGTAGTATTAGGGATGGATTGGTTGAGAGACCAGTATGCTAGGATAGACTGCCACATTGGCAGGGTTGTTTTTAGCATTCCGGGCGAGCTGGAGTTTTCCTTCTCCCGAGGCGAAGTTGAACCTTCTCCTCCCGTATTGCGGATGGCAGTAGTAGCAATGCAGCTACCCCGGATCGTCGAAGAGTTCCCTGATATTTTCCCAGAAGAGCATCCAGGAATGCCGCCAGAGGGATCGAGTTTACTATCGACTTGATTCCCGGAACAGCCCCAGTGTCAGAGAGAGTCTACAGGATGGCGCCGTCAGAGCTAGAGATATTGTACAAGATTATTGAAGAACTCAGAACCAAGGGATTCATTCGTGCTAGTGGATCGCCTTGGGGAGCCCCGATGCTTCTTGTGAAAAAGAAGGATGGTTCGTCCAGATTATGTGTTGATTATCGTACCTTGAACTCAGTGACAATCAAGAACAGATACCCTCTTCCGAGGATAGATGACTTGTTTGATCAACTCAAAGGGGCGTCAGTATTCTCGAAGATTGATTTGCGGTCAGGGTACCATCAGATCAGAGTCAGAGAGCAGGACATCCCGAAGACAGCTTTTAGATCGAGATATGGGCATTGGGAGTTCCTTGTGATGCCATTTGGAGCAATGAATGCGCCGGCTGTATTCATGGACCTCATGAATCGTATCTTCATGCCTTATTTGGATCAGTTCATGATTATGTTCCTAGATGACATCCTGGTCTACAGCAAGAATGAGGCAGAGCATGAGCAATATCTCAGAGTTGTCCTCCAGATTCTTCGTGAGCATCAGTTGTATGCCAAGTTTAGTAAATACGAGTTCTGGCTCGATCGTATTTCGTACTTGGGTCATATCGTCACCCGAGGAGAAGTTGAAGTGGATCCCCAGAAGATCGTGGCCATTAGAACGTGGCCAGTACCTAGCACAGTTGCAGAAGTTCGTAGCTTTCTTGGATTGGCCGGCTACTACCGGCGATTTGTTTCAGACTTTGCTCGAATTTTAGTGCCATTGACCCAGTTGACCCGCAAGGATGTGCAGTTTGCTTGGACATCAGAGTGCCAGGATTCTTTTGAGAAGTTGAAGCGAGGCTTGATCACGGCACCCATTCTCACGCTTCCAGATGGAACCAGGGGATTCTCAGTATATTGCGATGCTTCAGGCAGACGTTTAGGATGTGTTCTGATGTAGCATAGGAAGGTAATAGCTTATGCGTCATGCCTACTTCGTGATCATGAGAGGAATTATCCAACCCATGACTTGGAGTTGGCAGCAGTAGTGTTTGCACTTAAGTTGTGGAGGCACTACTTGTATGGAGATAGGATGGAGATTTTTACCGACCACAAGAGCATGAAGTATGTATTCACTCAGAAGGAACTTAACATGCGTCAGAGGAGATGGCTGGAGCTTCTTGTGGATTATGATGTTAATTTGCAGTATCATCCAGGAAAGGCCAATGTCGTAGCAGATGCATTGAGCAGGAGAACTGGAGTTTATCTTCTAACAGCGCAACCAGAGTTGTTAGCGGATCTTCAGAGGATGGACATAGAAGTTATCCTTCCTACCAATGCGGCATTGATGGCCAGCAGGCAAGTTCAGTCTACTATAGTCGAGAGGATCCGGATGGTGCAGTCGGTAGATTCTAAGCTTCAGCGGCTTAGAGCAGAATGCGAGGCAGGACACAGACTAGAGCTATGTATCCATGAAGACGGTACGCTTAGGCACGGTAAGCGTCTTTGTGTACCCAGTGGAGATATCAGACAGGAGATCATGTCAGAGGCTCACAGTTCTCAGTATTCGATTCATCCCGGTGGTACGAAGATGTACCGTGATATCCGTCAGCACTTTTGGTGGAATGGCATGAAGCAGGAGATAGTCCGATTTGTCTCTCGGTGTTTGGTTTGCCAACAAGTCAAGGCGAAATATCAGAGGCCAGCTGGACTTCTTTAGCCCTTGCCGATTCCAGAATAGAAATAGGAGCATATAACCATGGATTTCGTGACTGGATTACCTAGATCCCCAGCTGGTAGAGATGCTATCTGGGTTATAGTTGACCGGCTCACGAAGGTGGCTCACTTTCTCCCGTTCAGAGTAGGTCAGTCGACGGCTCAACTAGCAGAGATGTACCTCAGGTTGATAGTCAGGATGCATAGAGTACCAGTCAGTATCACCTCGGATCGAGATTCCAGATTCACTTTGCACTTTTGGCAGAGTCTCCAGAAGAGTTTGGGGACCCATCTCCAGTTCAGTTCAGCCTATCACCCGCAGACAGATGGCCAGTCGGAACGTACGATCCAGACTCTTGAAGATATATTGCGGTCATGTACACTCGACTTTGGTGGTTCATGGGAAAATCACCTGCACCTGGTGGAGTTCTCGTACAACAATAGTTTCCAGGCCAGTATCCAGATGGCACCGTTCGAGGCACTATATGGTAGGAAGTGCCGATCCCCGCTAGCATGGGATGATGTTGGAGAGAGACAGATGCTCGGTCCAGAACTTATTGCCCGGACAATCGAAGTGGTCAGGAGAGTCCGAGATCATCTTCGCGTTGCCCAAGATCGCCAGCGTCATTGGGCCGATTCTCATCGGCGCCCTCTTGAGTTTTCTGTCGGCGACCACGTATTCCTGAGGATCTCGCCTAACCGTGGCGTCATTCATTTCGGCGTACGAGGAAAGCTTAGTCCTAGGTATATAGGGCCGTTCGATATCCTGGAGCGAGTAGGAGATGTGTCCTATCGTCTCGCTCTTCCGTCGTCGCTAATCGAGGTACATGACGTATTCCATGTATCCCAACTACGACGGTATATCCCGGATCCGAGTCATTTCCTTGATCATTCAGAATTGGTTGTTGGTACCAACCTTTCGTATGAGGAGAGGCCCGTATCCATATTGGACCGAAGAGAGAAGATACTCAAGAACAAGACTATCAAGTTAGTCCGTATTGCTTGGGGTCATCACTCTTTGGGTGAGTCAACGTGGGAGCGTGAGGATGATATCCGATCGCGATATCCCGACCTGTTTGACTCGTGAGGTATAATATCTTCCTTATGCCTCATGGCTTTGATTCCTTGCTTACATGATTGATTGCCTGATTGCTTGACTAATATAGCTTGCCTATGATTAATATATCTTGTCCTTGCATCTCTAGCCTCTTGATTAAAGTCCGAGGATAAAATTCTATTAAGGTGGGTAGAGTTGTAATGCCTGTGGTTCGTATTACGTATTCTGGTATACGTGTACGTATATTACATGTTTCTTGGCATTTTACTTGGCTTGGTTCGGCTTGGTTTCGTATGGACCGAACCAACTCCCACCTACCACCCCACTCCTCCCTTTATGAGCCGTCCAACTCTCTCTCTTGATTACTCTTCTTCATTTACTTCTTCTTCTTCTCCACCAGCACTTCCTCACCTACCAGGAAGAGAGCTAGGCAAGTGTAACTTGCTTCACGAAGGAACTCCCATTTTGTTGTTCCATTTTCTTCTTCTCAAGATCTTAAGCCTCTTTAGTACTTAGTGTTTTCAAATCCCATGGCTCATTCTACGTAGATCTAAGTTCTAGCATTTCTGATCTCCTTGGTTTTGATCTACTGAAATAGCTTGTTTTCGAAAACTAAGAGTTCCATGTAGTAGGCCTCATGATTTTACACAAGTTTGGTTTTGGGGCCGGATTTCACCAAGTCCTGGCCGAGATGGAGTTCCTGAGCTTTTTACGCGTGTTTGCTTTGACCATGGGGAGAAGATGAAGTTTTACGCACACGTTTTAACGTGTTAGCGTAGTGTTTAGCCCTTACGCCCACGTTTTACGTGTCAGCGTGTTATATCAGCCTTTTACGCACACGTTTTACGTGTCAGCGTTTATTTCGGCCTTTTACGCTCACGCATTGCGTGCCAGCGTAGTATTCAGCTTTTAAGCTCACGTCTTAACGTGTTAGCGTAGTTCCCTTTTACGCAAACGCATCGCGTGCCAGCGTACTTCGTTTTACGCTGAGCTGTTCAATTTCACGCTCGGGACTCTCCTGCTCGCGTAAAATCAAGCTCGCGTAAAATCCCTAGCTCGAGCAGACCTTCACGAGCGTAAAGTTGCCCGAGTTTTCCTCGCGTAAAGTTTTACTCGCGTAAAATCTGCTCGAGAGTTCGCGCGCGTAAAATTTTACGCGCGTACAATCTTGCTAGCGTAAATCCCAGCCGTATGCTCCTTTGCTCGCGTAGAGCTTGCTAGCGTAAAGCTCACGCGTAAAGTTTCACTAGCGTAATCGGTGGTACACGCGTAGAAACTTGAGTTCCTATGGCGTACACCTTTACCTTATATATATATTTTTTTATGCCTATTTTATATCCTTACGCCTTTTGTCATGAACTTGAAAATCACGAATTTATTTAATATGTTTGGAAATGATAATTAAACATGGCATAGTATAACAAGTATACTTGACATGATCATCTCGAATTGCTGTTGCGACGGCTAACATGACATGACACGACCTGACAAGAATGATTGACCTGGACACCGTGGACGATTGTGTTTGTACATATAAACAAGTACTGTCTTGCATCATGTCTAGAATAAGGATCCCTGAGTACAACGGTCAGGGATACCTACTGAAATTGACTAAGGCTAATAAACTAGAATAATTCAGTAGACATGAAGAGATTCCCAGCTACAGGCAATCCCGTTATCTAGGCGCATTAAGTGGACTTGTAGCCTACCGACGAGTAGGGCACATTTTCAGCACACAGTCATGTGGTGCACCATTAATAAACGGACATTCGACCTGGATAATCGGATGGTCTGCAGGGCTTGTGGCTGTTGGATAATCTCATTGCATCTTGCTAGTAACTAGGCCTGTGATAACCCTAGTTAGTTAATGTATCAAGCCTTACTCATTGTTTGGCCGTGATTGATTGGATGGAGTCTAGCCCTGTCTAGTTGTCATGATCCTGTACAAGATTGTATCATGACCTGATTTCTTGTATCGATAAATATTGAGATACCAAGTTTTGTTCAGATGAAGGGTTACAACCCCGGTCCTTGTTTGGTTTAAGGTTTGTAACTTGGCTATCTGAATAGTTCTATGGTTATCTTATCATATATCGTCCTGATTATGTGTGCTTATCTTAACAATAAAGATCAGGGGTCCAGTTCTCTTCATGGAAAGGGTTACAACCCCGGTCCTTGTTTGGTTTAAGGGTTGTAACCTGGCTCCCGGAGCAGTTCTGTGTCCTCTCTTCGTTTATTGTCTTATTGCTCTCCAAGTCATGTTCGTCTTGTTTTACCTTACTCCAATAACATGATTATTTATACCAGCCTTCACAATAAAGATTAGGGGCAAGGTTCTGTTCAGGCGAAGGGTTACAACTCCGGTCCTTGTTTGGTTTAAGAGTTGTAACCTGGCTTCCGGAGCAGTTCCTTATCCTCTCTTCGTTTATTGTTTTATTTTACCATATGCCAAGACCAATCATGTTTTACTTACCAATAGTATTTGAGACGGGTTTCTATTCAGGTGAAGGGCTGCAACCCCGGTCCTTGTTTGGTTTAAGGGTTGTGACCTGGCTACTTGAATGGTTTCTTCGTACTCAGTTTACTGTTGTTATCTCTATTATTATCAGTTCTTTGTTTATTATTTATCTTTAACATTTTATTGTGATATGCTGGTTTTAGTTCCTAAGTGAAGCCTCCTTTGTGGCACTTGCTCTTTCTGGGGTCTGACCCAGCTGGTTTTGTGTGGCCAGATATCGGAGCAGCTCCAGAGGTTCTACCTACCTTCCAGCCAGATGGTGGCCACCAGGCGTAATCCTGGCAACGAGTGGGTTTCTTTTGTTCTCCCACTTCATTGTAAATTATTCTTTTGAGGCGTTTAGCCGACGAGCACATGTTAGCTCGGTTGCACCTTTATTTACCGTCCGTCTACGGGCTATAACATGATTAAAAAATCCTAGGGTTGATCAGGTATGACTAAACTCTTGCTAGTCTTCACTTTTTGTACGACTAGCTTCATGATCATCCAATATGTAATGTATGGGACGCCTTACTATTGTCTATTTGATGTTCTAATATCTTGTGACTTCTACTACTTGCTTGTGATTGAGACACTAGGCTTGTTCATGACCATAGGAGACTGATGGATTGTAGTTAAACCCTCATGTATCTAGACAGCCATGACCGTATAACGAGGTGGGTTGCACTTCAATATACGTAGCTGGCTATGTACGCCCCCGCTCTCCAGTATTCTGGTTCTGGGGCGTTACAACAACCTGCGCATGTTCCTACTTCGGCGCAACTTGTGCATGTTTCTGCTCTGGCACAACTTGCGCATGTTCATGCTCTGGCGTAACCTGCACATACTTCTGCACTAGCGCAACGTAAAGAGAAACACTGTTTAGTGGCTCCCTTTTTGCCACAAAACCAGAAGTTTAGTGAGAAATCACTAAATCAAGGAAAATGCTCTTTAGGTTTTCCTCATTCGGCTCGAGTCGTTGACTGGGTGGAAAGTAATACTAATTCAGATAGGAATTCTATTCTCCTTAACAGAGACCACCAAATCTCTGTCGGAAAGATGGTTCTATTCAGAATAAACTTTCCACGCAAAAGGGTATTATGCCTACTCCAAAGAGGTCAGGGCAGGATCTACCAACCCTATGTATTTCAAGATCTCGACAAGACAAATTGCTAGTATCTCAAGTAGATGCACAAATAGCTCCCCTATCAGACTTGCGCACCTATATCAACAGGTGCCAATTAGGGTCAACTTGGGGAAATCGTAAGATGTATCATGCGTAACCTGCACCAGTTGCTAACTTGCGCCAGAGGAAGAATTCTGAGACAAAAAATCCTGCGACTTATGCTAACCAGCTTAGCACATCCTTGAAGAATTCAAAGACTACATTCCTGCAACTTCTTCTCATCCTGTTGGTGACCTCCGTGAACTCTTAATACAAAAACGGAAGGTTGCAAATCCATCCCATCCAACGGTAGACCAACAACATTATTGCAATCACCACCATGAAGTTGTCATCAAATGCTGCTGTCAGTCAGCTAAGCGGTCCGTCTTTGACCGTTTGAATTATGTTCATACTCCTGAACTAATCCTAGTTGACGAAGATGAATTACTCTATGCTCCTATCAACATGGAATCTCGAAGCACTGGGGTGGAAAACATCTATGACGTAATGCATCCCGTAATCCCAGTCAACAGTACTTAGATCGGATCCATGAATCCGGTGAAGGAGTATACCAATATACTAGATCAAGAAGCCGAAAAACAATCAGTCAAAGGAATCTTCTTTCCGACCAAGACACAATCGGTCAAAAGAATCTTCTTGATTCTAACCACGATTCCTTCAGTCAAAAAGACATCCCTATCACTCATTCTGGGGGTGGTTCTTTATATGACTTTGATGCTGACAGTGAAAGTTCTAAAAGGACCATCCTGTCCACTAGCTCGTCTTCAAAGGCTAGAAATATGACTTCTTATTCCATCACAGAAGATTAAGATACTTCCAGTTCTAGCAGTCAAGAGCATATAATCGCTGCTTTGGAGGCTAGTTTGAAGAACATGGCTGAGATGATGACAGGCATACATGCTGTGATCATGGCACAACATACAGTTCCACCGGTCGCGAATCTGATTCTGACTCAGAAACCTGTGACAACATCAGCTCCCATCAATATTGATATGGGGGTACAGTCTCCTCTCACCGCTTCCATTCCCGCGCAAGCTATTTCAAGTCAATCTGGTGCCTATTCCAAGTCAATCTGGTGCCGGGGGTGGTACTAATCATGCAGTACCCCCTCCTAACCTATCAAATCAATCCACTCCTCCACAATCAATGCGAGATACCAATGAGGCCGTAAAACTTTTACGTACTCAATTTGAAGCTTTCAAATAGAAGGATGGCCTGTAGAAGCTTGGGATCAAACAGCCCTATCCCATAGAATGGAAAGAGGTCCAATTTCTTCCTAAATACAAATCCCCTACTATTATGCTATTTGATGGCAGCATGTCTCCAAGTCAATACCTCAATCACTTTGAAGTAATGACTGATCAACTTCAACCAAATGATGCACTTCTTACTAGAGTATTTGTCGACTGTTTAGCTGGTACAACATATGACTGGTATCGTAGTGTACTAGATGGTTATATAACCTCTTTCGCTAGCTTCAAACAAATGTTCTTAGAAGGATTTTATGAGGGAACCAACGACATGACTATGTCTGCTCTCATCAAAATCAAACAACGATGTAATGAAACTACTGAACGTTTCATTGAACGATTCTGCCGTGAAGCACTCAAAATGCCTCTCGGAACCCCAGATTCTTTGACTATAGACACTTGCAAATCAAATCTTTTGCCTATAATCAACATGTGGATAGGATGAAATGAACACAATTCCAGGATTGTCCTTCCTTCATAGTGAACGCCAAAGCAGCAGAAGAGAGCGCTAACAAGTTCAAGCAATTAGGTATTCAAATGCCTAATCTTGACAAATATGAACACACTACACCAAATAATAGTAGCCGTCAGAATAATCGCAAGAGAAAGGAGACTTTGGCCATTAATTTCAAAGGCAAAGAAGCCCTAACCATCAATGTAAATCAGCCAACATCTACCCCAAAAACACCACCACAATGGGCACCACGTCTGAAAGAAGAATACTTTTTTGATGAAGATGATATCATGAGTATCTTTGATTGTCTCATCAAGAGCAATAAACTTCAACTGCCAGAACCAAAACGATCAGATGAAGTTGGTAAGACTGACCATACTAAATATTGTGTTTACCACAGGTTTATTGGACATCCCACTCGAGCATTCTATGTGCTCAAGGGTAAAATTTAGGAGATGGTCAATTCCGGTGTAATCACTCTCCAACAAGACGAGAAAACTGTAACGGCTAATGTCGTCTCTTTACAGTTTGGAGATTTTCCAGCTCAACTTGTGTAGGACGATGTCATCCCCATCCCGAGAACTACTCTGGAGATTGTTAATCTTCCACCTGTACGAACTGATGGTCTTGTTCCTCTGTCTACTAATAAAAGGGAAATTATATGGATCCATCCAGATTTAGTGGCAAACTTTGAAGCACCATCTTCTTCCACCAAGTCTAAGAAGGCCACTAAAAATAAATTATGTCATATGATTTCATTTGGTGAACATTGTCTTGCACCCCTAACTGCTACCTTCATCTCAGCAGCAGATAATCCTTCTTCTTCTTCCCCTGCTGAGACAACATTATCAAAATCAGAAGCCAAATACCAACCAGCTTTCCATTTGTGTAGTCCACAGTCTCGTGAACTAATGACAAAAATGGAATATGACCTACAAACGGCCTCTGGTTTGAGCCATGGAAAGGGATCTTATGTACCTCTTTCCCTATGTCTTTCTCACAACCAATCTCGGGTTGGTTTGTGTTACTGGACAAACTCTCCATCCCGCCAAAAAAAACCTTCCAGAAATAAGATCCAGGCAAAGAGTTGCAATATGGTGTCCTTTGACTCTGTATCCGAAGAAAAAGTCTTAATTGGTACCAGGTCTGGAAAACCTTACCTAAGAGACTATTCAGAAGGTCAACAAAACCCTGCTCCAGCCTTGGAGGCTCCTCAAGCACCATCTTCTTCTGCTGCCAATGTTCCATCAGCTTCATCACCTCTAGTAGAGCCAACTCTTTCCAAACCGACGACAACTGACAAAGGAAAATAACCTGTCCATTTTGATGAAGTATTTAAGAAGACTCCAACTTCAGGACTTTGATATACTGGCTCAGCTGGCTAATACCACGGCAAAATTGTCAATTTTTGAGCTACCCCGTCTTTCGAAAGAAACTCGAGAAACATTGAGTGAAGCTTTGACGCAAGATGATACTTGTCTAGCACTACTCAAGAAGCCAGAGGAAGAGCCTATAACATGCCTTCATTGTCATAGTGTGATGGAGTTGATGCGAAACATCACCTTTACACATGATGATATACTGTTGGAAGATAATCATCATGACCGACCCCTCTACTTCACGGGATATGTCGATACCATGAAGGTTGATCGTATTTTGATCGATCCTGGGTCTGTACTTAGCATCATGCCAAAGACTCTACTAAATGCATTGAAGATTCCTATACACAATCTTTCAACAACCATCACGAAAATCTTGGGATTCAATTCTGGAAGAAGTAAACCTTTGGGAAAGATCCGCCTGAAAGTTCAAATAGGCAATCTTCATACAAAGGTTACTTTCTATGTGATTGATAATCATGGCTCTTACAATGCTTTGCTGGAAAGACCCTTTTTGCATGAGCATAACATTGTACCATCCACTTTACATCAATGCTTCAAATAGGTGGACGTCAAAGGAGAAGTCCAAAAGGAAGTAGCCGACCTAAATCCTTTCAGGGGCATTAAAGCTTATTTTACGGACTCTCGGATGTACAAGGAGGAGTTCATGAAAGTTGTATTGGCGATGGAGAGTGGGGAAGATCAGAAACATACTTCAAAAGATGTTCTCATGATCCCATTCAAAGGACGTGCTACTCATCCCTCTTCTTCTCAGACGTTGACTATACATCTTTTCTCTCATAACAAATAGCCTCCTGCTGTAGAAAGAAAAAAAAGGAGCTCACCTCTTCTGAGCCTCTTGTTATCGACCTTTATCGTAACAAACCTTCACCTTCTCCTTCTTCTTCTCTGGTCATCAACCTTACTAAGCCTTCTGTTAAGGCTAAGAATCATGTTGTAAATGATGATGTACAGATCAATAAATTAGCATCTCCTTTAAAGTATATTGATGTTCTTTATTATATTCGCTGTTATTTAAAAATGTTAGATAACTTCGAACCACTCACCATAGAAGCAGTTGAAGCTTCCCAAAATGAAGTATTGCTCGAGCCAGTGCAGGACTCCTTCTTCTTAGTTCCTTCCAGGAAGAAAGATGAACTTTCTATCCTTTTTAGTAAAGGAATGGAACAGAAGATCACGCCCGATAGTGAAGAAGAAAATCACGATAACGGAAGACTTCAACTACGTCATTATAGTCAGCAATCAAAAGATATCATTCAAAAGATGGGCTATAACTTTAAAGCTGGTCTCAATGGCGGCAAAGGAAGGCGAACTCCTATTCGTATTCTTGCTCCGAAAGGAAAATCATAACAATACTACAGCAAAAACGAAGCGGGGATTAGGTTATACTTCACCAATTCCAACACTAGAAGCTTCCGAATTCGATGAGAAAGAATGACTAACTCTTCTGATTCTGTCTAATAGGATTCGGACACCAGTGTAGGGCACGTCCATCGAGTGACTCTATCTTCCAATATGGTAACTACCGAGTTCTCAGAAGATGATGAAGACTTTATCGAAGCCTCTGAATCTGATCCTTGGGCACAAAGGATGGATACTCAATGGGAACTTCGCTTTAAACAACGTGAGCCACCTACTGAAGATTAGTTGGTTCAAGTCAATGTTGGAGATGAAACTTTCCTAAAACCAATATTTGTCAGCAAAAGCCTCCCTGAAGCAGATAAACAGGAGTTCTGGTATCTCTAGAGTCAAGAATACCCTTCCTCTCAAAATTCCCTATGGAGCCTATCTGAATCATCAATCCTGTCTTTTGAAACCCAGCTATTTTAAAAGATATCTTTTCTTTATGATAAATCCATATTATCACAGATATCGTCTTTTTAGACATGATATCATGTCTTTAAGTCCTAACCGATTTAAAGATCATCAATAGAAAAAATGAGTTCATGTCCACATTACCTCTGAATTCTATTTTCTATATCAAAAGATTCACGTCCACATTACCTCTGAATTCTATCATCTATATCAGCGACTTATTACGTCCACATTACCTATGATAAAGTCGTCATTTAAAATGACAATATTCTGAATTATATTCTGTCATGTCCACATTACCTCTGAACATATATAATTAATATTGTTATTTTTCTTTTAGGGAATATTTTATGTCCGGTACCTCTGAACATATTTTTCTATCCTTATCTATTACATATATCTACTTTAGGTATATAACAAGTAAGAGGATCACAAAAAGAGCATTATTTTATTGCCATGTCAAAAAAAAGTACATCATTTGAAGGGCAAAAAGACAAAAAAAATCCTATAGATTGCTTCATTGAGGAGGCTGAGATCAATGATCAGTCTTTTCAAATTCTCAGCCCTCTCTACTCTGGAGTCAAGTATCCATTGTCTTGCAAGAGCTCTCCCGAATTCTAGATCAAAAGGTTGCAATGTTTCTGTTCGACGTTCCAATTCTACATCTTTGACTTGGAAAAGTGCATCCCGCTGCCTCTTCAAGTCATCTAGTTGACTTGTAGCAATTTGATGCATCTCCAATACTTCTTCTTCACGTCGTCGAACTGCTTTAACTGCTTCTTGAAGCCGAGCCATTTCAATTTCTAGTTCTTGGAGACGAACTTGATATTCAGCAGCTTCTTTTTCTTTCTCTGCAGCTTCAGTCTTATAACGTTCAACAGAAGAAGTTGTCTCGACAATGCGAGATTCCAACTTTGCAGAATGCTGTGAGAAAGCTACCATAGAAGCTTCAAATTCTTTTTTTCGTATTGCAGCTTTGCGAGCCATCACATCGCATTCAGTATTTATAAGTTTCTGGATGTTTTCTCTTGTTAGATCTTTGTAAGACTTGATCGATTCTTCAAGTTCATTCAAAATATGATCTAAATAATTGCTTCTATCCAGATCTCCAATCTTGCGGATAGCTCCAATGATGAAGGAGGAAGGGCCCCTTACTGATTCATAAGGTTAGTCTTTTTCCATGACCATTTGAATTAAAGGCTTCAGAGAAGTGAAGAAAGCATTAGTTTAAGCTTCGACAACAGCTCTATTCATTGCTGAGATCCCCGGGGTAGCCACTTCTATTGAAATTCTTGTTTCTGAAGTAACTGGAGGAACTACAGATTATACACCAGGAGATTCGAGTATTGGCATCATAGAAGAACTTCCCTCTCCAGTTTTGGTCCCCATATCCAAAAGGAGCCATAGTCGAGCTAAAACTGAATGTGGTCGATGCAGCTTTTGCAAGTGTCCCCACAGGACCCACTGTAATCAAGATACACAGTCATTACATAAAAGCTACAGGAATTAAGGTAAATAAAAGTCAAAATTTTACTTGATCCAGGCAATACATATGGGGTTTCACGGGGCATGTCTAGATCAGAACAAAGTCTAGCCATGGTGGTTTCAGACACAGCTGCCTGACTACTCCCAGCTTCGGAACCGCCTGATAAGCAATGGCTGCTTCTGGCCCCTGATTCTGCCTGGTTAACTCGGGGAATCTCCTCTGGATTCTTAACTTCAAAGATTTGTTCAGTATGGGTCTGAGTCTCTACAACCACAGTATTGGGATTTTTATCATTTCTAACATCTTTAAGAGCCGTAGTTTGATCTTCTTTATCTTCAGGCTCATTAGCTTTCGGGCTTGGACGTCCCTCCTCAACGATTGGATTTTCTTCATCCTCAACAGGTATATGGCATTTTTTAGTTGATACCAGTAGGGCATCTTCTGGAACTGGTTCTTCTTCGATAATACTTACAGAATTATCTCCGATCGATGCATCGCTATAGTCACAATCCAGGAGGGCGTCTATCATCTCTCGATCTTCTTGAGAACGAGTATGAGTTTGGGTGGCCGGAAGATTGGCAGCTCCAGCTTGAGATTCTATAGGAGGCAACTCTTCTCTGGTGGGCTCTGGGACATTTGGAGTAGGGGATGACAATGTTACTCCTGCCGCAGCCCGGGAAGTTATGGAAACATTTGTCCGTACAACTCGATATATTGGAATTGCCTCAGTAGTAATTGAGACAGGAATATCAGTTGCTGTAGTCTTTGCAGATGAAAGAGAATAATATCAATGTATATCATTCATATATCAAATTGCCTAAAAAACATAAAATTACCTTTTTGGGAGGGTAGATCCTCCTTTGAGGGTGATGATATGTCAACTTCCTTTTCGAGGGAGGAAGCGTCAATGGTTTAACGTTCTGGTCGTGTCGCCAACAATTTTCTTCTAGTCTTCCGTAGCAGAGGGGCTACAGGTTTTTCTTCGGCCTCATCAAAGTCATCTGGTATTCTGTGCACTTCTTCTTGGGCGACTCCACGCTATTTTAGAACTGAAGAAGGAGTTATTTCTCCTTCTCCAAGAGAGGTCCCAATATGTATATGCTTCAACTGGGACCGAGTCATCCTAGTAGAAGGCTGTTCATTAATGATCAAAGTAGTCTTCATCTTTTTCTTCTCCGATGCTTTAGGAGAAGAAGAAAGATCATCATGATACGAAGGAGCAGATGAATCTCCAGTCTTCCTTTTCTTAAGCCCCTTGGCAGGAGACTTTTCCTTTTAGACTTTTAATGATACGTCCAATGGCTCTTTTACTTCATCCAAGAAGCCTACAAGAGAAGCCTCCAGAGGATCATCGGCAGCGTCTCGATCTTTTACATCCCTGTACAGTTCTGCAGTACGAACTCCAGTCCTCGATAGCTTATTACTGGCAAAACTGTGAGCCAGATGAAAGTTTTTGGCAAAAGTGTTTGCCGAGGTATAAAAATTCGTGTATGTATATAACATACGCGGACCCTGAGCAAGATTATGGGGCATAGAAAATATAGCCTTAGTGCCTTTGGCATTATAATATCTCCAAGCCCTAGCACCATCAATCAAGAAACCCTTGGCTTGAAGGCAAGTAGTGGCATTTCCCACATGCAGCTGATTATAACCAAATTGTCGCACGAATCAGCTTGGCTAATATGGTTCTAAAAAACACTCTTCCTCAAATCGATATACTAGATGAGACTGACGGATTGTTTTCAACCATGCAAAAATAGTCGGGGACAGACGGAGAGAGGCTGCTTCTAAATCCATCAGTTGTGGAGGAAGATTCTCATATCCTGGAGGAGGGGGAACACATTGAAATCTCCACCCAGATCCTCGATTCAAAGTTCGCCTGCATTTGAAAGTGCGTTTATATTCCAACGAGTATTGGAATAACGCCTGCTGAAGTTACCCCCAACTTCACCCATATCAGGGTCCATCAAACTGGAATGGTGTAGCAATAACCACCTGAACAAATAAGTATATGGCATTTCAGTACGGGGAAATCTAACCGAGCAGCCTTATCATTCAGCATAGTGTCTACAAAAGAACGCAGTCCTGCGTTCATGCAACAAGTCATCGTTGAAAGAATATCCATCTTGTGACCAAATACTAGACGCACAACAACAAATAATACGCCTCTGTGAAATCTATCGACTGTACTGGCCCCTGGAACTACAAACCGTCGTAGCCATAAAGCAAGAAAACCTGCCAATTGGGCTTCTTTTGACATGGATCTGCAACCCTGTTTGAGATAACTCTTAATAGTAGCACCAGCTTTGAAGGGGTGCCAATCCACATCCAAGATGTTATCTGTATGCTTGGACTTTTCCATTAATTTTTTATGTTGCTATGACTAAGCGGTTGGAAGAAACAAGGGTCGCAAGCTTGACTCTCGATTATCATGTCTTCAAAGGTATGGCCTAAAAACAAATAGGAAAACCACTTAGTAGTATAATAAGTCCATGTGGAGGCGCATTTGTAGTAAAGGGAGCATATCTTATAATGGCATAGAAGCTCCTCGAACACAGCCACCATTTGAGAGTTTTCTGTAGAAAGGATATCCAGTTCCTCGTTAGTGGGTACATACTATTCATATGGGTTGTTACCCATTGGAAGGTGTGAGAGATATTTTATCTCATGAAATACAAAACCAATTTCCCCATGAGGGGTCATGAAGGTACCAGTTCTGTTATTGTATCTTTCAATCAGAGCCAAGAATATATGAGCATTTGGGCAGAAGTCGTGAACAGTAGTCCAGATGGCCTCATAAAGTTCTAACTCAAGAAGTTTATCCTTGAACTGATCCAGAATCCAGGTCACTAAGCTGCTCCAACATTTCATGTCTGGATTGACTAGGCCTGTTAAACGCATGGCCTGATCTAGGTATCTTCCTTCCGCTTTAGCAAATGTGTTTGCAAAGATGGGCACCCTGACAGGAAGAAGCATCGATGAATCTTCTGGAGGTATACAACTCGGCTATAGCCCCTGAGATGAGAACTGTACCTGTCTGAAGTACTGTAAAATAGATCCTTGCTCTGCGGACCTAACTTATAACATATTCTTCCGACTCTGGCTTGCTGAATCGGAGTCATGTCCCAGGCCATCCGTCGAGGGTGACTAGAGAATTCAAATCGGGACAAGGACAAGTGTCTTGCCATCTCTGTTAGATACGTGATTCTGTCCTTACATTGATAAATCCTTTCTTTTTTCTTGATTTTTGGCTGAGATGTTTTCTTCACTGCATCTCCAAATAGAAAAGCCGGTTTCTTATGAGTCACATTATCTACACTTTTCAAAGGTTCACCATTCATCATACATAACAAAGTGCTGCTTTCTTGAGCAGTGAGAATGGCCCTTCTGGATTCAGGTGCATCATATTGAGGATATGAGACATGAGATAAGTCTTCTTTATATTCTGATACAGTGAAAGCTGAAGCATTTTTCTCAGCATCAGGGTCTTCTCTAAGATCAACTATAAAAGAGAAAAAGAACAACAAAAAGATTAATATCAAAAGATGGAGCAGAACACACAAAAAAAAGATCTATGTTGCGCGATATCCATGTTTCACGACATCCGGTTGCGCAGTATATGAATTGCACGACTTCTGTGCTGCACAATATCTAGGTTGCAAGACAACTATGTTGTACGACATCTATGTTGTGCAACTTCTGTGTTGTACAACATCTATGGTGCGCGACATCTGTGTTGCACGATATCTACATTGTGTGCAGTATCTGTGTTGCATTGTGCAGTATCTGTGTTGTGCGACATCTAAATTGAAAATTGCGCAACACAGTTCGTAAAGACGAACAATATGTAAACAACAACCAAACTCTAAAAAAGAGGTTGTGCACGTTGTGAGACGCACAGGTCGACCAAAACCCTAAAAAGAGTCGGTCTATTCGGTCAACGTTCACCTTCGAGTGCCAGGTTGGCTCTTTCAGTTCTTGATGACGGTGGCGCGTATTGAGGCGCTCTTATTGGTGGTGCACGAGATGAAGACCCAGCAATGGCTTTTCCCTTGGCAGCGGCAGACTTTTTTGGGGCCATTGACGATCGTCGGGAGAGCTTCGAGAGTTTGGAAGAAAAAGATGAAAGAGTTTGAGAGGATTAACTTTTTGGTAAAAAGTTAGAAGTTCTCTTTAGTTGGCTATTTATAGCTTAAAAACTCTTTTCAAAACCATTGCGCAACTGGCCCTTAAAATTCGGAGTGTTGTTGAACAGTTCCCTGGCACAATCCAAACAAAACTAGCATAATTCAAAGTATTTCAAAACTTTAAAGTATTTTCAAGTTTCGAAAACTTTGAAGGGGGTCTTGTAGAGGCTAAAAACTAAGCTGCTCCACCTATTAAAGTATTCGATCATCAAATGGCACCAAATTATTATAGTGCAAAAAATCAAGTTGCGCAATATCAGGTTGCGCCAACATCTAGTTGCGCCAACATCTAGTTGCGCCAGAGTCAGGTTGCTCGAGCACCACGTGGCGCACTTTCTCGAAAAGCTTTAACGGCATCATCATTATTTGACAGCTGACAGTACGGAGATTAAGGAAAATCCATTCAAATTCCGTGCATTGCGGTGCTCGAGAAGATTTTGTTAACATATAATTAATGCTGACAGTTGGCTCGTGCAAGTCATTGAGTGGCGCAAGAATTAATCAGTAAAGTACAGAAGACCTAGTCAAAAGGTGCCAGTTGTTGAGTTGTGCCTATACACAGCCTTACTAGTTGGCGCCACTTGATCAACTCTTATTTTAAAACAGGGTGACGTAGCACGCAAGCCACCAAATTTGCAGAGCGTGCCCAATATACTGCCCACGACCACGCGTATCTCAATCAAGCGATGCCACGCATCCATAGCAGTTGGTGCAACCTTTCACGCAAGTTGCTACATTGCGCTACGTGCAACCTGATGAAGCTCGCGCAAGGTGATCAAACAGTATTGATAACAGAGTGACGTTGTCACTCCTGTTTCCCATTATACATATTTTTCAGGATACGTATACGAATTTTTGACAATTATCAGGTGGCCCGTATTTTGACTTATTTGCTTAGCTTAGCCTTGGTTTAAATCTTGACTTGATTGGTTTCAACTTGACTTGACTTGGCTTGGCTTGGTTAGTATATTTGGGTTAAAATGAGAGAGGTTGCTATATAAGTCAACTTCTTCTCTCTCCTTCATTATTTTGCATTTACTTTCATTCTTCATTTACTCTTCCCACCTTCCAAGCCTAGGCAAGTGCAACTTGCTTCATGATGGATCTTAAGTTTTATTGTTCCATTCTCTTCCTTACTTGATTCTAAGCCTATTTAGAACTTGGCATTTTTGGATTTGATGGATGGATTCTTGTAGATCTAAGTTTGTAACTTTTTGGTTTTCTTGGTTTTGATCTCTAAAAACTTGGTTATTTTCGAAAACTAATGGTTCTATGTTGAATTCAATTTCATGCAGTTTAGGCTTTTGTTTCGCTTGATTTCGACTTCGGATGAGGAAGTTATGGCCATGGCAAGTTTTCGGAACTTTTATGGCTGAACTTGCTGATTGGGGACGATGACCCCCATGCGCCCGGGAGGCCATGCGCTGTGAAGTCCCGGCAACGCATTCCTTAAATCCGAGCGTGTCATGCGCGTAGGTCCTTATGCGCATGT
>JANAVB010008696.1:0-38519 GCA_029216955.1 Iris pallida | reverse complement strand
TTATATCTCTGATACATAAACGACCATGCTCTTCTGATCTAACTCTCATGGATGGGGTCTGTCATCACCTCGAAACATCCAGGAGGACACCCAATACCCACAGACAATCTGGTGGGGGTAAGCACACTTGGGAAGGAACTAGTGAATGAACAAAAGCAACACCCACTGAGCCACCCACTAAGTAATTTTAGTGAAAAAATATAGCTTTTAATAGTAGTTTTTTCTACTTTTACCTACATTCATTTTATGCCACATACAATTTAAAGTTCTGATTCATTTTGAAAACATAAACAAAACCATTTTTTTCATTCAAGTAGTAGGGTATTCATGCATGAATACAATTTATTCTAGCACAACATGCACAACGTATTTCTGAAGCCGTATACATTCTATAAGGAACATCTTTGTAGCACTCACTCAATACTACTTCTTATGAATAAAACAACGACATTTCATTTGAACAATATCATTTCTAATTAAGAGCAATTTATGATGAAGAACATAGATAATGGAACAATTCACTTATGTAGTGATTATTACCCAAGATCAACTATCTATACATGTATCAAACTTGTTATCTTGTAACAATTATATTCTAGCATGTGACCTATCTACATGATGGTCTATGAGCGACTTTCCATGATTATCAGCTGTGACTCACAGTTCAACTCTTCACTAGTAGGCACGACTATTAGCAACTATGTCTCATGGTTGAGCTCTTCACTAGCAGGCACGAATATTAGCATCTGTGAACCATGGTTCAACTCATCATTAATGGACTTGGCTATTAGTAGTTGAGACATACAAGCCCATCTCACTAATAGACATGACCACCCTAATCGCGAGGACGTACAAGCCTCAAGATGTCCCATTCTCTCCTAGGCCGAGCGGCTTCTAGTGCACAAGTTGTCAAAACCAATGCATAAATGTAAGTTTTATCAGATAAAACTATGTGATAAAACAATTAGGCAACACGTAAATTTTTAACTTTTCTGTTAGATCAAACCATAAAGCCAATAGCTCTTTTATTTTCTCTCTTTCATATCATTTTGTTTCAACGATACAAGACATTCCTTATAATTTGATCTTTGCAGCATACAATAAATGAGAACATGTAATTATTCTTACTTAAGGAAGAAAAATAAATTCTCTTGTTAGAGCATACCGAGTCATATACTTATTGGAGTCCAGTCTAGATTTGGTAACAACATACTGTGGAATCTAAATCTTATTAATATTTGATTTGATTAGATTTGGATGGCAATAATTGGTGTTGTGCTATTTTAGATATAATAGGATTCTTATTTTAGGAAATCCTTATGATCTTAAAAAAGATAACTAATGGGTTATTTTAGGTGTAATAGGATTCTATTTGAGGGTTTCCTAATTAAGAAGTCATATTATGACATAAAATATGATTTTTCTCATCCTATATATATGGGGTGAAGGTGGAGGCACAAAGAATAAGCATAAAGCATAAAAGTAGAGATTCAGGGTGCTTGTCAACAAGAAAATCTAAGAGAAAGTCTGTACTTTTCTCTTAGGACTTTGTCATCCAAGACAGAAGGAAGAAGAAGATCTAATCAAGGAGTCGTCAACTTCGGTTAGGAAGATTGCTATGGTTGGTGAGTGATTCAATTGTAATCTTCTGTTTTTCTTCTTGAGAGTGGTGAGGGGGTTGAACCTATTAGGGCAAAAATTTTAACGTGAGTTATGTCAATCTTGTAATTTCATCTGAGTTATTAAAGGTTAGAATTTGTCCAAGTGACGTACGTCACCGCCATATACTTGTCTTCATCTTGTGCTTGGCGTTCGTTAGACGGGGGTTGGTTTTGGTCAGGTAGGTTGGCAAACGCTTTCGTACGCGCCCAAAAATTGGTATCAAAGCTTTGGAGGTTCTGGCAACCATGTCTACGGAGCAGATAAACATTCGTATGATCACCCTTACAGGGGAAACTGGACGAGTTGGAAGCCAAGGATGGAGGATCTGCTCTGGTACAAGGACTTGCATGGTCCGTTGGAGGGCGACAGTGCAAAGCCAACGAACAAAGCTAGTGAAGACTGGAAACGACTGGATCGAAAGGCCGTTGGGTTCATCCACATGGTTGGATGATTCAGTATTTCACCATGTGTTCATGGAGAGTTTGGAAAAATCATTATGGAAGAAGCTGCATTCTTTGTACACAAGAAAGACGGCTGGCAACAAGACGTTTCTTATTCGCCAACTCTTCAACTCGAAGTACACGGAGGGTGCCCCAGTGGCACAACATCTGAATGAGGTTTAGGGTATCATCAATCAGCTGTCTGCGATGAAGATAGTGATTGATGATGAGCTTCAAGCCCTACTGCTCTTGAGTTCTCTGCCGGAAAGCTGGAAGACGGTGGTGTCGGTGAGCAACTCCATGCCTGATGGAGTTGTTACGATGGAGGTAGTCAAGAGTAGCTTGTTGAATGAGGAGGTCCAACGTAAGCAAGTGGAATTGTCGTAGAAGTCCGCTCTAGTGACTTTCTACGGGAAGGGAAGACCCAAGTTACAGGCAAGGACAGGGGGAAGTTCTTGAGATATGGCGATTGTGGACCGTAAGAAGGGCTGCTATTACTGTGGCAAAAGGGGTCATATCAAGAGGAACTGCATGAAGCTCAAAGCTAAGAAGGCCAAAGACAAGGATGATCAGGAGGATCTCACAGTAATGGAAGATATCATCATCGCAGCGACCGATACGGAAGAACCTTATGGCATGTGTCATTATGGCGACTAGGTCATGGACACGGGAGCATCGTATCATACCATTCTACATAGGAGGATCTTTGCGTCATATCGTGACGGTAGGTTTAGACGTGTGAAGATGGGCGACAAGGGGATGGTTGTAGTTGTAAGCATCGGTGATGTGCACTTGACGACGGAGTTTGGTGAGAAATAGTCCTCAGGGGTGTGCAACATATACAGAGTTTACGCTACAACTTGGTTTCGGTAGGAAGGATGGCAGATGATGGCTGTCGCAGTCTGTTTGGAAGAAAAGATTGGATGCTTGTGAAAGGTTTCCAACAGTTGGCTCAGGAAGATTTGTGTTATGGCATGTACAGGCTCAAGCCGCTGAGCTGTACAGGAAGGCCACAGACACCGGATGGAGGCTCGAGGGGTGTTCGACAGAAGGTGGATCATTGAGAACTTGCTGAGGATGGACTTCTAGATGATTTAAGGGTTATAGAGGATTCGGTTCGTCGAGACAAAGCGACAGATGGTGATGAGTCAAAGATTGAGGGCCAGTCTGTCGGTTCCATGACAGCTGATCGATCTTCAGGTGGAGATTGCTCTGCGGATCCAGATTTGGTGACAGGTGGTTTGCCAAATCTTTATGGAGCGACATCGGTTTCAGCAGTTCGATGCCAGGAAGAAGATCAAGTTTTACAGCATACTCAATCTGAGACGGGAGCATCATCATTCACATGGTTCAAGGAGAGCTGTGGGTCATCGACGGCATGCACAGTGCATGATGTTCTGCTCGAGGACGCATGTGTATGGGGGAGCTTCAAGTTTGGACAAGTAGGTGGACATGTTCAGGAGTTCGAATCTTGTGAGAACCGCACCGTCCGCTTGGTTGGGCCAGCCAAGGGTGAAGAAGCTCGTCGGAACATGAACAATTTCGATGGAAGACGAAAGTCGGGGACAAGCAGCCAAGACTTACGATGAGGCTGGTCGTCAGGAACTTCGGTCTTGGTCGTGTCATTGATATCGGCAGGATCCTAGTGGTGTAGGAGGTGCTACGCATGGCAGTTAGCGTCGACGTGACGGTCAAGGAGCTGGAGACAAAGGAAGATGCAAAGCAACTGGGGAATCGAAGATCAGTAGCAGGGGGGTAGGAATTTTTTCATGGGACGACAGGCATGGAGTCCAGTTGAGGACCCATGGGGTCAATACTCTCTCATCAGACTGGAGGGAAAGATTGTTGGAGTCCAGTCTGGATTGGTAACAACATACTTGTGGAATCCAAATCTTATTAAATATTTAATTTAATTAGATTTGGATGTCAATAATTGGTGTTGTGCTATTTTAGATATAATATGATTCATATTTTAGGAAATTCTATTATGATCTAAAATAGGATAATTAATGGGCTATTTTAGGTATAATATGATTCTTATATAAGAGCTTCCTAATTAAAAAAAAATTATATTATGACCTAAAATAGGATTTTCTCACTATATATATGGGGTGAGGGTGGAGGCATAAAGAATAAGCACAAGGCACAAAAGTGGAGATTCAGGGTGCTTGTCCACAAAAAATCTAAGAGAAAGTCCGTACTTTGCTCTTAGGACATCGTCATCCAAGACAGAATGAAGAAGAAGATCTAATCGAGGAGTCGTCAACTTCGGTTAGAAAGATTGCTACAGGTTGGTGAGTAATCTCAATTGCAATATTCTGTTTTTCTTCTTGAGAGTGGTGAGGAGATTGAACCTATTAGGGCAAAGGGTTCAACGTGGGTCCTGTCAATCTTGTAATTTCATCTGAGTTATTAAAGGTTGGGATTTGTCCAAGTGACGTACGTCACCGCCATATACTTGTCTTCATCTTGTGCTTGGTGTCCATTAGACGGGGGTTGGTTTTGGTCAGGTGGGTTGGCAAACGCTTTCGCACGTGCCCAACAGTACTATCATCCATAGTGATTATGAACTTAATTATTCTTAGCAATAAGCATGCATTCATTCTTTTATGGATTATTTATTAAGCGTGAAAGAATCAGAAAATGGTGTCTTGCCCACTCACCATAATAATTTGTCTTCATGTCCCAACAAGGTAGCTCTTACTGAATTAGGCTTCCTCTTACTCGAGTCAGCAACCTGATATCAATACCGTACATAACGCCCACGTTAGGAGAGGGACATTACATGTGTCACGTCTCAGTTCTCTATAACCAATAGGCACCATTAGACGTGATTCTATACAAGTCTAAATTTTACTTGTACAAGATAAGAACAAATATGAAACAATCTCAAAATCAAAGTTATTGCAACAGAAATAAGCAGAAAAGTTGAAAGACACAAGATAATAAAAATAATTCTCTTTAATGATAATTTATAAAAATCTATAATGGCTCTTAGACCAGAAGAACAACACCACTAAAACAATGGATCTTATTGCGATGAACGATGTTATATGGATTACAACTTGCAATTACAAGAGGTTTACAATATTCTATACATGCACTCTTATTAAACAAAAGATAACATCTTCCCGAGAAAAAAAATTTCAAGTTGCCGAACAAGCTGCAACGCCTCATAACGTCCAAGCGTCTCTTCACTCCTATATAGGATAGAGTCAACAAATTGGACAATGCACTGGTGTGAGATCTCAATCCGACTTACATAAAATAACACAGTAATTATGTGAGAACATGTAATTTTAGAATAATTATGGTTTTAATTTTTTTGAGGCATATTATTCGAATTTGTTTTGTTAAAATAGCTTTTACATGCCAGAAACCTGTAGCCTTTGTGGAAAATAAATATAAGGTTGGAACTTGAAAAAATATAATTGCTATATTTTTAGCATAATCATAACAAGTAAAATACGAGTTTTTGAAAATAAAAAATGATTCAAACCAAAATGCACTCGAATGAAAATAAATTTGCTAGTATTTATATTGAACATTTTGATTAACATGCTGCGTCTTCTCTTTGTTAACAAGCTTCTTCTGCAAATGAATTTATGTGAATTTTATAGATTTGAGTAATATTTTGATCAGTACAATTTTTCTCAATAAATGAAAGTTAAACGATATTTTCTTATTAATTTTTACTTATACACATTTACAATATTTAAGAAAAATTAAAATAAACTTAGTGCCATTAATATATGACATCAATTTTTTTATACATAAAATAGGGTCTTATATTCAGTTTTTGAACATGGTCCTCTGAATATCAAGAACCGCCCTGCTTATTGTGTGTGTGTATATATATATATATAATATTATAATATATATATATATTATATATAGGAAATTCTTCAATACATCTCATGTAAAAATTTGCATCGATACATCCCAAATCTGAATCATTAAATGTTGATCCAATGGTTCAGATTAAAGCCGAAGTCAAAGTAACAGGTAAAGTCAAAGTAAACACCTTTCACAATTTCCAATGCATTTTCAATACAATGTTTGAGATGTATTGATACATCCCATGTATTGTAGAAGGACCCATATAATATTAATATAATAAATAATATTAATATATATATATATATTAATATTATATATATATATATATATATATATATATATATATATATATATATATATATATATATAGTCTACATGTACGTGCTTTGCACGTATTTTAATTAATTAGAATATTATAAGGTTAGTTGTCGCCTTTTCGTAATTTTCAGGTGATTATTCATGTACGTGTGCTTTTCTTTTTACAATGTCAAGAAATTCAAAGTACAAATTTTATTTTTATGAATAATAATCTTTGAAAAATGATAATAACAATATGATAAAATAATAATAATAGCAATATATATATTATATATATATATATATATATATATTATATATATATATATTATATATATATATATATATATACTTTATTGTAACATAATTAGTATAATTATAACATTCTGATATAGTCCATCTACTATCATTATTAATGATAGCCATTAATCAATTTGATTAATGAGAATTAAACTAATACTTAACTAGTCTACATGTACGTGCTTTGCACGTATTTAAATTAAGAGAAATTTTGAGTGGCATCCCACTTTATTTTACCAAATTAAGGTGCACCCCACAAATTTGCACAAATGTAAGTTACCCCCCACTTTTGACGAATTCCGTCATTCTTTAACGGTCAACTCATTTGACCCATTTTTTTGACGAAAATGCCCTCTTCTCTACCTCGAGCCCCCTCTCCATGACATTCCCGCTGCACGCGTGCCTCCGTCGGCTGTCGCCCATGCACCGGCCCACCCCCGCCCCCCCTCCACCTCCCCTCCCGCTGCCACCACCGACGGAGGCGGGGGGGGGGGGGAGGGGGGGGGGGAAGCGGGGGGGGGGGAACGGGGGCTAGGGGTGCAACTCAGGCGGGTTGGGTCGGGCTTGAGGTCAACCCGAGCCCAACCCGATGAATCAAAAGCCTAGCCCAAGCCCAAGCCCAACCCGACCTCGGGTTCAACATAGGAAGTTCAAGACCAAGCCCGGAGGATCGGGTTGGGTCGGATCCATCGGATTTATCGGGCTCTATATAATATTTGAAATAATTTTAACACAAGTAGTATTAAACATATAATCAAATAGCAATCAAACCTTGATCATTACAAAATATAAACTGTAAGATTTAGGATAAAGAGTTGAAGGGTTTGGGTGGAGAAATTTAGGATATATGTCGGGTTTCGGGTTCTTCGGGTAACCCGACGCATGAACCCGAGCCCAACCCGATTTTTGATCGGGTTCAAATATTTTAACCCGAACTCAAGTACGAATCTGAGTATCCTCAACCCTAACCCAACCCATTAATGGGTTTATCCGATCGGGTTTGGGTTTTGCCCGCCCAAGTTGCACCCCTAGCGGGGGCGGTGGCCGGGGGGGGGGGGGGGGGGAGGGTTGGTGGAGGGGGGAAGAGGAAAGAAGAAAGAGGAAGGAGCAAGGGTATTTTGGTGTAAGAAATTTTTTTTTGACGGTTACCGTCCAAAGTGGAGGGTAACTTACATTTGTGCAAACTTGTTGGGTGCACCTTAAATATGGTAAAATAAAATGGGGTGCCACTCAAAATTTTTCTTAAATTAATTAGAATATTATAAGGTTAGTTGTCATCTTTTCGTAATTTTCAGGTGATTATTCATGTATGTGTGCTTTTCTTTTTACAATGTCAAGAAATTCAAAGTACAAATTTTATTTTTTTATTGAGAATTAATTCTTTGGAAAATGATAAGGACATAAATTTTATTACAATTGAAACATGAAGAGTTGTATGGAAAAAGAAAACTTTCATGTAAATTTTATTGCTTTGACTCTTAAACATAAATGGCATACAAGTTGACATAATATCATGTTTATAAAATACTTAAGGGTATTTTAGGAATTCAAAATTTTTACCACCAAGTTTTCTATATATAGTAGAATAGATCAAAGTAAAATTTTATTTTTTATTGAGAATAATAATCTTTGAAAAATGGTAAAGACAGAAAATTTTGTTACAATTGAAACATGAAGAGTTGTATGGAAGAAGAAAACTTGCATGTAAATTTTATTGCTTTGACTCTTAAATATAAATGACATGCAAGTTGACATAATAATATCATGTTTACAAAATACTCAAGAATATTTTAAAATTCAAAATTTTACCATCAAAATTTTCTATTATATAGTAGAATAGATATTATAAGATGGTCTATGTGAAAGAATCTTTGTGCCTTTTATTTTTTTTTAAAAGAGCTCTTCCTAGACGAGAATCTTGCACGAGACCCATTGTCGGACAAAAAAATGAGGTGCGAGAATCTCCTACACTTTTTTTTTTTTTTTTACTTGAGGAGAAAAGAGAGAGAGAGAGAAGGGAGAGCTAAAGTCAATTTCAGGTTTTTGAGATGGGCGACGGAGACGAAAAAGGAGCGTACGCCAAAAGTGTTTTGTTGTTGTTATAATGATATATGCGTTTCTTTCTCGTGGGGTGCAAGATTCGCATGTTTGGTAAGGGTATCTTTATGAGGGGGATAGGGATTTCGACCATCTACCAAGCAACAATGTGTCCATTTCTATTTAAAGATAAAACACAGTATAATATATATATATATATATATATATTATATAATATATATAATAATATAATTTTTCTCTCCATGAGCGGCGATTTAGGGTTTCCCCATGATCACGGCGGCATCAATACGGAGACGCCGGCAGCCCCGTGCGCTCTCTCGGGGGAGGAAGAGGATAGCATCAGAGAAGTGGAGGAGGTTGGTCAACGGTGGAGAGAAGGCGCAGGAGGAATCCTAGCAACCAGAGAGAAGGGCTCGGCGAACGCTTGGGGAGGAAGCACAAGCAAGCCGCGCGAAGGCCAACGCCCGTCGACAAGGAGGCCGGAGTATGGTGGGAGAACAGGAAAGGACACACAGGCACCAGGCCGACATCTAATCCTCTACGGGGGGGTGCTAACAATGGAAATAATGGGAGAGATCAGTCGACAAAGGTGATCAAACAACGGCGAAAGCGACTTCTGAGGCACAGACGGTAGGAAGCACAGGAGTACGAGCTAAAACAATATCCTGGGCGGATCTTTGCAAGCCAATGGCGGTGTAGGAGGAGGTCGATTTGCAATACATCGAACCAAGCAATCAATGGGGAGAAGGTGGTCGAGATCACGTGCGACGACATTCAGGAAACCACGGAGTACTGGAAAAACACTATTGTCCTATACGTTATGGGGAACCGACCATACTATGGGCAGTTGAGGGGATTCGCCCTTCAACTATGGAGACCCAAAGGGGAGATGGCTATCTATTCGAGAGAAAATGGCTTCTACTTCGTTAAGTTCGACCTGGCAGAGGACATGGAGAGAGTTCTACAAGGGGACCTTGGACCTTCGATGGGAGACTTGTGGTGTTGAAAAAATGGCATCCTGAGTCGAATTTTGAGAAGGACCGTCTGAACACCGTCCCCATCTGGATTCGGTTCCCATGGCTATCCCCACAATTGTGGAGCAATCCGACAATCATGAAACTGGCAAGTGTCGTAGGAAAACCTATTCGCACGGATATCCCCACCGTTCGAAGACAAAGATTAGCATATGCGAGGGTCTTCGTAGAAATTACTGCAGGTATACAGCTCCCCAAGAAGGCAGATCTCGTCCTCCCTAACGGGGAACGGTTGGAACAAGAAATCGCGTACGAGTGGGTGCCTCCGTCTTGCGACAATTGTTACTGCTTCGGGCACACCAGGACCCATTGCAAGGAGACGGACGTAGGCGCAGCAAGGGAAGTGATCCAGGAAGAGAACCCCCGGGAAACAGAGTACAACATGGCCGAGTCTGAAGAAGTTTTACATGAGATGACGGTTCAGGTAGACCAAAACCTTACTGAAGTTGCCATGGAGTTGAGCGAGGTTCCGCTAAGACAATCTCTACTGGGCAAGAGATCAGGGCCAGAGGGGGAGTCTAGCAACAGCGGATCCGCGTCTCAAGAACTGGTCGTCTATAACCAAGGGAAAAGCGCACACAACATGTCAGGATCTCCTATGGCGACACAGCGTAATTCTGAGGGCACTGAGGACAGGCAAGCAAGGGAGAGCGAACACATTCAAACAGAAGCCAATAGAGCGACGCCTGCAGCACCCGGTGGAACAATGGAGAATGATGCCCACACACGACCACGCCTGGAGGGGAGCGGCCCTCTTACCAAAGAAAATCCCAGGTGGGTTTTGCTGGTGAAGGGGAAGACGCAGGCTACAGGCCAAGAGCAGATGACACAGCCACAAAATATGGAAACTTTCCCACCTCGTCCGAGGGAGAGTCAGAGGCTTAAGAAGGACAAACACCCCCCAATCAATAAATGACGATACTTACATGGAATGTCCGGGGGACTAATTCCATTGGAAGGTGGAGAGAAGTTCAGAATATGGTGAAAAAGTACAGGTGTTCGATTGTTGCTATACTCGAGAGTAAGATCAAGTCAGAATCTTTGCTCACGAAAAGAACGCCACACCGGTGGGCCTTCACGCACAATCTGGCCAGCTGCAGCATGGCACGTATATGGGTGATATGGAATACCGAGGAGTGGACAGGTCAGGTCAGATTCTTATCCGAGCAACATTATTATTAATTTCACTAATAAAGGTGGTTTAAATCTTGTGGTAGGGGGCTGTCTACGGTCATAATGATCGACGTCGCCGTTTCGAGTTATGGAGGGACATCATCAGGCTGGCTACTGAAATTGGCGATAGTCTCCCATTCATTCTAAGTGGGGACTTTAATGCTATCATGTACGATAGCGAAAAGTTAGGTGGCCGTCAGGTTCCAGCGGCCATCCTCGACGACTTCCAATCATGTATACTCAACTCGGGGCTTCACTGTCTCAATCGCTCGGGGCACATCTGGTCTTGGAACAACAGCTCTACTACAGCTCGGGTGGTTTGTCAATTAGACAGATCTTTATGTAACAATTATTGGTTGACGACATTCCCGAATACCCAAGCCGAAGGTCTCCAGAGCGGCACTAGCGACCACTCCCCCATACTAGTGCGGCTTAGCGAAGCTGAATCCCGACGGAGACGGCTGTTTCGTTACTGCAACGCGTGGCCGCTGATCGAAGGATACAGCCAAGTGGTGGAGCGTGGGTTGCAATATGAGTCCATGGGCAATACTCAATATCAACTGGTACAAAAGTTGAAGCAGACGAAGAAGGAACTCAAGCGCTGGAATATTAACCGGCCGAGCAATGAGCTGAAATCCAAGGAGGCAGAACTTATCAGCATACAAGACAACCTCCAAACCGCCCCGATGGATGCTGAGCTAGCAGCGAGGGAGCAACTTCTACAGGAGGCAGTTCGGACACTTCGACACTAAGAGGAAATCAAACTGCAGCAACAAGCCAAGTGTAGGTGGCTTAAGGAGGGAGATCGCTGCTCAAAATTCTTCCATTCCACCATTCGAGCACGACAGAACAAGAACTACATTGGGACGCTCATGGACGCTGCCGGACAGGTCATTGCCGAGAGCGACAAAGTGGGAGATGAAGCGGTTAAGTTCTACACGGAACTGTATAACCAAAAAGAGTACAGTCTATCCTTCCCCGAGTCAGTAAACGAATTATTACTGCAGAAGGAAATGAGATTTTGAACAGAGAAGTCACCTTGGAGGAGATTGAGCTAATTGTGAAGAACGCCGATTCCAACAAAGCCCCGGGACCTGATGGGTTCGGGGCGGGATTCTACAAGCAGCATTGGGACTTGCTGAAATACCAACTTCTTCATATGGTACGGGATTTCTTCTACACAGGGCGCCTGCTAAAGGAAATAAATAACACATTTCTGACTCTTATTCCAAAGAAGGAGGGGGCAAGTTCACTGGGTGATTTTCGTCCGATAGCTTGTTGCAATTTTCTATACAAAATTATTGCTAACATTATGGTATCTAGAATGCAAAGTCTTATGCAGGAACTAATCTCGATGAACCAATCTGCCTTTAAAAAGGGAGATCGATTGCCGAAAACTGCCTCTTAGCACATGAGTTGGTCCGCGAGTTTAATAAACCAGGAGGTAGCAAGGGGTGTATCAAACTGGACCTGCAGAAAGCTTACGATATGGTGAACAGGGAGTTCGTGTACGAGGTAATGCATAGCATGGGATTTGCTGGATGGTGGATCGACAGAATCAGAGAGTGCATAACATCGCCTTCCTTCTCGATCATCATCAACGGGCAACCAACGGGTTACTTCCAGAGTAATCGAGGACTTCGACAAGGGGACCCACTCTCCCCGTACTTGTTCACTATTGTGATGGAGCACTTTACGTGCAAAATAGACCTGGCAGTGTTGCAGGGGCATATCCGACCACTCTATCATCGCATATCTCCCAGTGTTTCGCATCTTATATACGCTGATGACCTACTGGTGTTCATCGAACCATCTGATAGGGGCATAAGTACGCTCTTATCCACACTGGCGGACTTCAAACAAGTGTCGGGTTTACAGTTAAACAGGGGGAAGAGTCGATTATATGTCAACAATAGCTGCTTGCACAAGGAGAGGTGGTCGAAAAAACTCTAAATTGATCTGGGTGAACTCCCAGTGAAATATCTGGGGTTACCATTATCAGTGACGTATGTTAAGGACGTGGATTGCAATGGACTGGTACAATATATTAGCACTCGACTGGAAGGATGGCAGGCTCAAATTTTATCGTTCGGAGGCAGAATTGAGTTGGTGAGGGCGGTGATTACAGCTATAGCTTCATACTGGATGTAAGCGTTGTACATCCCAAACAAAACCATAAAGCGGATAGAACAACTTTGCGCAAATTTCGTTTGGAGAGGAGGACTACACGCCATATCATGGGAAGAACTGTGTCTGCCGAAGGAAGAAGGAGGAGTCGGCCTGCGTTCACTCAACATTTTGCGTGAAGTAGCCATGCTCAAACTGGCGTGGAAATGCATAGAAGGTGATTCCATCTGGGCTAAGTGGATGAGGGGTAGATATCTTCGATCCAATAATTTCTGGATCCAAGATATTGACAATAATTTTTTAGTAACATTTAAGAATATTCTTCGACTTCGGGGCAAACTGAAGAAGTACATGGTGAGATCCATACATGACGGGAAAACGACTAGCCTGTGGTTTGACCTATGGCTTCATCACGAAAGCTTTGTGGACAAATTAGGCTGGCCAACATACGAAATTATCGGCAGCGATGAATTGGTGCAGGTCATCACCCGTAATGGCGAGTGGAGGGCGGAGGAGAGGCAGGTAACAACCTGGTTTAAAGAGGAGATTGCAGCACTCAGCCTCGGTAATGAGGTCGGAGCAGACCTATGGGTCTGGAAGGACGCCCCGAATGGGGAGTTCAATTTTAGTATGACATATGATATGGAACGGCCACGTATCCCGACGGTGGCATGGGCGGATGTGGTGTGGGCTAAGGGTGCGGCCATCAAGATGCAATTGTGTCTATACAAGGCAGTCCGAGATAGGCTTCTCACCAAAGAACGGCTGGTCAAGTTCGGAGTTCAGCTTCCAAGCAACATGTGCGTTTTATGTGAGAAGGAGATCGAGATGAGAGACCATCTATTTTTTAGTTGTCAATTCACAGGATTCATTTGGCAGCAAATTCAGCTACCAATAGTTGGGAGCTCTAGTTACAGAGGAGGGCTTCTTGCTGTACTCGATGAGGTGCGGGCACTTAAAACGAAAGGGACAGAAGAGTTCGAGAAAGGAACGATCAAATTGCTGTCAGCTGTATGGCAGTATTTGTAACTGTTTCTATTTAATAAGAATTACCTTGCTTCAAATATATATATATATATATATATATATATATTATATATATATATATATATATATTAAAAAAAATAAAAATAAATATATATATATAATATTTTGTACCATCGGGATTGGGAGGTCCGTGTGGGGTCCGTGCATGTGTTCGATCCAACGGTCGAGGATGACGAGGCTCTGCGGATCAAAAGTGGGCACAGATCAAAAGTCCTGGGGAGAGCTCCACCCCCCCCGCACCATCAGATCGGAGGGCCGCGCAAGTCCGCTCGATCCAACGGTCGAGGGGGGGCTCCTCCCGCGGGACTTTTGGTCCGTGCCTATATATATAATCCAGATCAAAAGTCCCGCCTCCCTGCACCATCGGCGGGGATCGGGGAGGGTGGGTGTGGGGGGTAGGGGGAGCACAGTGGAATGTTCGGATCGGGAGCCCTGTGGAAGCCCCATTGGTGTCTCGCTCGTTGGATCGAGCCAACCCCATCCCCTCCTCAATCCGATGGTACGGGGGGGGGGGGGGGGGTAGGGGAGGGGGGGGAGGGGGGGGAAACTTTTGTTTTGTTGGAAAAAGGTACTTGTTATACATCCTTCCATATATGCTAGACTGCAGCCGCCATCCGAATACTTGCTATTTTGTACCACTAGGAACCCCGATTCCTTTCGGCTATGGTATCTGCCACCTCCTCTCGCCAGCTTCGAGAGCCATGAGTCTGTAAGCTGAGCTGAGAATATTGATATTGCCAAACGGATGATGAGAAGGAACATCGAAAGAATAAGTGCTCCATAGATTCATGGTCTTGCTTGCATAACTGGCACATGGGTGACAGAATTTGCACATCAAATCTCGGTAGGCGGTCCCGAGTAAGAAACTTCCCGAGATAAAGTTTGTACAAGCAAAATTGTATTTTGGAGGCCACCCCTTTGGTCCACACCATCTGAGCCAGCTCCATGGGTGGGTGAACCTCCCTAAGAGATGCGTACATGATCAATTGGGAAAAGATATGCTGGTCGGTGTCCGTCCATACCCATCGGTCCTCGTCCGTACTCTCAGTATCCACCTGGACTGCTTCAATCTTCTGCCGAAACTGTCTCGTCATAGGTTGAAGTTCCGCTTGCCACACACCCTCCCGAAGAATATCACTCACCCGGGCCCTCCTTTCGCCGTTGGCATCGCTTGCCTACCAACTCGATCCGTCAAGCTCATATGGTTTATCCAAGGATCCTACCACAGATTCAGTAGTCTCTCCATTTGAAATGATCTGGAGATAAGTCCCTTCAAAGTAGTCCGATGTGAGAAAAGGTTCTTCAAAGTAACAGTCATTGCTATTGGCTCGAATCTCCCAAAAAGACTGGTCCTTCATATACTCCCCTTCATCCATACCGCCCACAAGGAGTTCTGGGCGAGGAATCGCCAAGCTTGTCTAACACCCGCCGTATAGCATAAAGTCCTCAAGGACTGTAGGCCGACACCTCCCTCCTCCCGAGGTCTGCATAGAGTCGTCTATCCTATAGAGTGAAGTCTCCTGTCCAGATAAAGTTGGCATATAATCTTTCAATTTTTCTAATGGTCGCAGACGGCAACATGAGAGTCTGCAACCAGAATTGAACAATTGATAGGCTGTGGGCATGCCACCCCTCCAGCCGTCGCTGAGCGTAGTCAACCAGACTTTGACATTCAGTCTCTGGCATAGTTGATAGATATCAAAATTCCCAAGTATTTGACCGGTAACTCCCCCTTCTCAATACTAAGAAGTAGCGTCTTCTTTCCTTCTGCTGACAATGCTTGTTGAAATAGGCCATACTCTTATCCTTTTTCAGCTGCAGACCAGTCAGAGAGCCAAAACCGTTCCACGACCCCTTCAAAGCCATAATCCCATGCTGCGAAGGGACCAGAAATACCAACAGGTCATCTGCATAGATAAGATGGGATACCTGAGGATGCACCCGATTGTACAGTGGGGTGATCTGGCCTCTATAGACCGTCACGTCCAAGAGCGATATAAAAAACTTTATGACTAAGGTGAAGAGGTATGGCTGTCACGCCCCAGAACCAGAATACTGGAGAGCGGGGGCGTACATAGCCAGCTACGTATATTAAAATGGAATCCACCTCGCTATACGGTCACGGCTGTCTAGATATGAGGGTTTACTACAAGCCAACGGTCCTTAAGGTCAAGTCTATTGTCTCAATCTCAAGCAAGTAATATAGTTACAAGATGTCAGACCACCAAAATATAATAAAGGCGTCCCAAAATTATATATTGGATGATCATGAAGCTAGTCGTACAAAATGTTAAGACTAGCAAGAGTTCAGTCATACATGATCAATCTTAGGATTTGTTAATCATGTTTACAGCCCGTAGGCAGACAGTAAGTAAATATGCATCGAGCTAACAGGTGCTCGTCGGCTAAACATCTCAAAAGAATAATTTTATAATATAGTGAGTGAAACAAAATGAAAAACCCACTCGTAGCCGGGTTCCTTCTAGTCGCCACCATCGGGCTGGAAGTTCGGTAGATCCTCGGGTGCTGCTCCGAAATCAGGCCACACAAAACCAGCTGTGTCAAACCCCAGAAAGAGCAAGTGCCACAAGGGAGGCCACGAAATAAGAACAAAAGCCAGCATATCAGAACATAAGAAAATAGAAGAAAAGTACAAGTAGTGAGAGTACAACAGGACATAAACGACTAGGAACGTGGAACCATTCCGGGAGCCAGGTTACAACCCGTAAACCAATAAGGACCAGGGTTGTAACCCTTCGCCTGAATAGCACTTTGTCTCTACCCATTTATTGTTAAAGATAAGTAAAACGATCATGCTCAGGAGTACCAGGCACTGGGACTAGACGAGACTTAAACAAGGCTGGACACCATCCATTCACAAGTGGCCAAGCAAAACTACGGCTTACTACTTAACTAACTAGGGTTATCACAAGCCTAATTAATAACAAGATGCACATGAGAATTTCCCAGTCCCAAGCCCTGCAGACTATCCAGTTATCCTTCCGCGGGTTGAGAGTATGGTTGGGTACATCGCCCAGGAGACGATATACCCTTAGGTGACTTAGAGGGTGCAACACGTAACAGTGTGCTGGAAATGTGCCCAACTCGTCGGCAGGCTACAAGTCCAATTTAAGCGCCCAGATAACGAGAACGCCTGTGACCGAAAATTCTCCATGAACTACAGTTTGATCTAGTAATTAGCCTAATCCATATTCAGTACGAATCCCTGACCGTGGTAACCAGGGAGTCACGTCCTAGACATGATGCAAGACAAGACAAGTGGATTGCACAAGGCAGCAAGAATGAACACCCACGACGTCAAAGTTGATTATACGAGTCAAGTTAGCCATCGCAACAGCATCAAGTCCAGTCAAGTTACAAGTTACAGGTGTACAAGTTACAAGTCAGGAGTGCGCCGCCACGGGCCACTATCAAGTTATCCAGTATCAAGATTAATCATGAATTAAGGTTAAAAGTTAAGGGCGCACCCCATCGGGTCACTATCAAGAAGATCAGAAAGTACTAGAATCATACTTCACAGAAATTACGAAAAATCGTACTAGTTATAAGCAAAACACCAAAAACTGTGCCAGGTCGTGTTGGGTCGAGAGTCGTGTTGTGTGGAACAAGATCTCAAAACTCCAACCCACAAAGAGAAGCCAAGTCCAAGGAAAAAATCCAACCATCATGGGCAATAGGTTGCGCTGGGGTTAGATTGCGCTAGGGTCGAGCTGCGCTAGGGTGAGCTGCACAGGAGATGTGCTACGTAGGAGATGAATTGTGTAGGAGATGAACTGCGCATGAGTTAAACTGCGCACAGTTGAACTGCGCACGAGTTGAACTGCACAGGAGATGAACTGCGCACGAGTTGAACTGCGCACAGTTGAACTGCGCACGAGATAAACTGCGCACGAGTTGAACTGCGCACAGTTGAACTGCACACAGTTGAACTGCGCATGGCCTTGCGCTAAAGAGCGCTGGCCGAGGGTCATTCTCCATCAGGCCGAGAGATAACTCAAGAACACCAAAAATTTCCAATCTTCATAACTTGGCCAAATCAAAACGAAATTTGGATTTTCAAAGTCTAACTTGTGTAAAATTGAATTCTCTTCCACATGGAAGCCTCAAAACAAGGAAAAAAAAATCTAAGTTTAATAGATCAAAACCAAGAAAATCCAAAATGGTAAAAACTTAGATCTAGAAAAATGGAAGCTCCAAATCACAAAATACCAAGTTCTAATATTGTTCACCATGGCCTAATCTAGCTAATAGACAAATAAAATGGGGGTACTTATTTGGTGGCAAGGTGCACTTGCCTATGGCGTTGGTGTTGTGTGGAGGAAGAAGAAGATGAAGAAATTAATGGAAGTTATGAGGAGAGAGAAAGTTAGGTGGGGTTTTAATGAGGGAGGGTATGTTGTGTTGAGGGTGGAGATTATCTAGGGTGTTCCAATGCATACTAAACCAAACCAAACCAATTCCTTTCCACAAAATAAAACCAAGCCAGGTCCAAAACCCGTTTTATGAGAAAACCAAAATCCGCAAGTTAAGCCAAAATACAATTACAGGCCATAATCTGAGAAAATAAAATACAGGTCCAATATATATATGCCTAATTAAAATACATATTCCAAAATACGGACGTTACAACTCTACCCTCCTTAAAAGAATTCCGTCCTCGAAATTTAAATCAAGATGCTTAGAGATGTAAGAGCCAGCTATCACAATTAAGCTACACTAAGTAAACAATCAAACAATCAACATGCAAGCAAGGGATGGCAAGCATAAGGCTTAAGGAAGACATTATACCTTACGAGTCAAACAAGTCGGGATATCGCGATCGGATGTCGTCCTCACGCTCCCACGTTGACTTACTTAGAGAGTGATGATCCCAAGCCACACGGACTAAGCTAATAGTCTTGTTCTTGAGTATCTTCTCTCTCCGGTCCAATATAGACACGGGCCTCTCCTCATACGAAAGGTTGGTCCAACAACCAATTTCGAATGGTCCAGGATATGGCTCGGGCCCGGGATGTACCGCCGTAATTGGGACACATGGAATACATCATGCACCTCACTTAACGACAGCAGAAGAGCGAGACGATAGGATACATCTCCTACTCGCTCCAGGATATCGAACGGCCCTATATACCTAGGACTAAGATTTCCCCGTACGCCAAAACGAATGACGCCGCGGTTAGGCAAGATCCTAAGGAATACATGGTCGCCGATAGCAAACTCTAAGGGACGTCGATGAGCATCGGCCCAATGCCGCTGGCGATCTTGTGCCACTCGAAGACGATCTCTGATTCTTTTGACCACTTTAACTATCTGAACAATCATTTCTGGATCGAGCATCTGCCTCTCTCCAACATCATTCCAGGCTAACGGAGATCTGTACTTCCTACCATACAGTGCCTCGAACGGAGCCATCTGAATACTGGCTTGGAAACTATTGTTGTACGAGAATTCCACCAGGTACAGGTGATCCTCCCATGAACCACCGAAGTCAAGGGTACAAGATCTCAACATATCTTCAAGAGTCTGGATTGTGCGTTTCAACTGGCCATCTGTCTGCGGGTGATAAGCTAAGCTAAACTGAAGGTGAGTTCCCAAACTCTCTTGCAAGCTACACCAAAAGTGTGACGTAAACCTTGAATCTCGGTCCGAGGTGATACTGACAGGCACACCGTGAAGCCTGACAATCTGCCTGAGGTACATCTCTGCCAATAGGCCTAGACTGCCGTACTGACCAACTCTGAATAGAAGAAAATGAGCCACCTTCGTGAGCCTGTCAACTATAACCCAAATAGCATCTATACTAGCTGGGGATCTAGGCAATCCAATCACAAAATCTATGGTCACATGCTCCCACTTCTATTCTGGAATCGGCAAGGGCTGAAGAAGTCCAGCGGGCCTCTGATATTCAGCTTTAACCTGCTGGCAAACCAAACACCGAGAGACAAAATGGGCTATCTCCCTCTTCATGCCATTCCACCAAAAATACTGACGAATATCTCTATACATTCGTACCACCGAGATGAATAGAATACTGTGAAATGTGAGCTTCTGCCATGACCTCCTGTCTGATATGTCCACTGGGTACACAAAGACGAGTGCCGTGACGAAGTGTACCATCTTCATGAATGCACAACTCTGGCCTTCTCCCTGCCTCACACTCTGCTCTGAGTCGCTGAATCTTGGAATATGTAGATTGTGCCATCCGATCCTCTCAACTATGCTGGACTGAACCTGTAGACTAGCCATCAACGCCACGTTGGTAGGAAGAACCACTTCAATTCCCATATTCTGAAGATCTGCCAATAATTCTGGTTGCACCGTTTGGAAGTAAACTTCGTCTCTCCTGCTCAATACATCTGTTACAACGTTGGCCTTCCCTGGGTGATACTGCAAATCCACATCGTAGTCCACCAGTAGCTCGAGCCATCTTCTCTGCCGCATATTAAGGTCCTTCTGGGTAAAAACATACTTCAGGCTCTTGTGATCAGTAAATATCTCCACTATCTCGTACAAGTAGTGCTGCCAAAGCTTAAGTGCAATATACTGTTGCCAGTTCCAAGTCGTGGGGGGTAATTCTTCTCATGATCACGAAGTTGACGTGATGCATAAGATATTACCTTTCTATGCTGCATCAAGACACACCCCAACTCTGCCTGAAGCGTCGCAATAAACTGTGAATCCTCCGGTCCCATCTGAAAGTGTGAGAATGGGGAGCCTTTATCAAATCTCGCTTTAACTTCTCAAATGATTCCTGGCACTCTGCTGTCCAACCAAACTGCACATCCTGTGGGTCAACTGGGTCATCGGCGCTGAAATCCTCGTAAAATCTGAAATGAATCGCCGGTAGTAGCCGGCTAATCCAAGGAAGCTGCGAACCTCTGCCACTGAGCTAAGTACTGGCCATATCTCGATAGCCACATCTTTTGGGGATCCACTTCTCTCCTCGAATAATGATGTGACCCAAGTACGAAATGCGATCGAGCCAGAACTCGTATTTACTAAACTTGGCGTACAACTGATGCTCTCTAAGCGTCTGAAGGATGATTCTGAGATGCTGCTCATGCTCTGTTTTGCTCTTGCTGTAGACCAGGATATCATCTAGGAACACGATCACGAACTGATCCAAGTAAGGCATGAAAATGCGATTCATGAGGTCCATGAATACGGCTGGCGCATTGGTTGCTCCAAAGGGCATAACAAGAAACTCCCAATGCCCATACCTAGATCGAAAAGCTGTCTTCGGGATGTCCTGCTCTCTGACTCTGATCTGGTGGTTCTGACCGCAAGTCTATTTTCGAAAACACTGAAGCCCCTTTGAGTTGATCAAACAAGTCATCTATCCTCGGGAGAGGGTATCTGTTCTTGATTGTCACCGAGTTCAAGGTACGATAATCCACACATAATCTGGACGTACCATCCTTCTTTTTACAAGAAGTATCGGGGCTCCCCAAGGCGATCCACTTGCACGAATGAATCCCTTGGTCCTGAGTTCTTCAATCATCTTGTACAAAATCTCCAACTCTGAAGGCGCCATCCTGTAGACTCGCTCTGATACTGGTGCTGTCCCGGGGATCAAGTCTATAGTGAACTCAATCTCCCGCTCTGGCGGCATCCCTGGAAGTTCCTCTGGAAAGACATATGAAACTCTTCAACTATTCGGGGGTAACTGCACTGCTGCTATGCCATCCGCAAATACTGGGGAGAGGTTCCACTGCGCCTTGGATAAAACTCTGGCTCGCCTGGAATACTAAAGACAACCCTGCCAACATGGCAGTCTATCCTAGCATACTGGTTCCTCAACCAATCCATGCCTAAGACTACATCATAGTCTGCCATAGGGAATTCTATAAATCTAGCGGGGAACTCTCTACCGCTAACTACGATCCGACACGAGGAAAACACTCGATCTACTCCCACAAGACCATTACCAGTAAGTATATTGAGCCTCACTGATAATGAATCAGGCTCCAATCCTTTCCGTGTCGCGAATCGTGCAGACATGAATGAATGCGATGCACCAGAATCAAATAATACCAATGCTGGAGAGGAGTTGACGAGAATAGTACCTGCCACTTCCTCACCTGGTGCAACTCTTCTTCCATAGTCATCATCATAGCCTGACCTTGTCCTCTGGCTGCGGGTCCCCTCTGCTGGAAACCTCTCTGCCTGTTCTGCACTTGGGCTTGGGTATACTGCTGCTGGTTCTGCTGATGAAACGCCTGGGCCTGAGACAACAATGGCCTCGGGTACTGCTGCTGCTGCATAGGTGCTGGTCCCCGAACCGATGGACTGGTTAGGTTAGAAGAGGACGAACTACCCCTATTCGGGCAGGCTCCTATCTTGTGATCTGCCGCTCCACAAGCCAGGCACAATCCCTGCGCCCTGCGACAATCTGCCACCATGTGCCCTGGCTTCCCGCAATGAGAACATCCCATCGCGGAAGTCTGCTTCTGCTTCTGCTGCTGCGGGTACGTCAGGGTTGAATGCTGAACCGACGTTACTGAGGCCGCCCGCCTCGGAGTTCCAATGGTCAAACCTCTTGCTGCGGGGCTGGAGCTGATGATTGGTGCATCTGATTGTGGGACCGCTTCCTACCTCCGGTCCTATCCACGATCCTCTGGGAGGTGTACTCGTGCCTCCTAGCTGCCCTTAATACTGCATCGAACGTCTGGTGCTCGAACTGCTCGACTGCCAATAAGATCTCCAAATGCAGTCCCTGCTGGAACCGCTGGTCCCTATCAAACTCGGTCGCCACCAAGGTGGGAGCAAACCTACTGTCTAGAAAACTCAGATGCATAACCGTCGACCGTTCTGCCTCCTTGCTTCAAGTTGGTAAATCTCGTCTGTAGGTCGTACCGAGCTACAGTATCGAAATACTTCGTCTGGAATCTTTCTCTAAACATCGCCCAAGTGACCGGCGCCGCTAATCCCACGACCTGCGCCGCCCACCAACTGCGAGCCAATTCCAGCAACTGTAGGCGTACCACCGCCACCTTCTCATTCTCAGGTGTCCTAACTGCTTCCAGAATCACCTCGGTATTCTGAAGTCAAGCGTCCGCGGCAATCGCATCTTCGCTGCCGTCGAAGAATGGAGGGTTCAAGCGCTTGAAGCTGTTGGCCGTGCTGTTCCCTGGATGACCGCCTCTGGTGAAAGCATCTGCCACTACCTGGTGCAAGGCGTCTCCTCTACGATCCATGGAAGCTATCAAGGTCCTGATGAGACCTACCACGGTGCCATCGTCAGGCTCGGCGGGCTGGACGGGCCGGATTGGTGGTTCTCCTCCGGTAGGTACAACTCTGGAGGCTACTCCGGAATGCTGGGCTTGATCTCCAAGTTACGGCTGGTCCACGGGAAGTGCTCCACCTTACTGATCGGCGGGGTCAGGTACAGTACCGCTGAAGAAGACGACACAGGGAAACAATAGGGAAGGACCAGGACAGATCAACGATACAAGCACATGATCAGGGCAAGAATCCAGAAATTCAGAGGATATGAACGGAGATCAAGGACGAGTACTGATTGAGACATCTATTAGGTAAACCCTCACATTCTTGAATGCCAAGACCTGCATGGGCCACCACTTAAACCATGTCACGCCCCAGAACCAGAATACTGGAGAGCGGGGGCGTACATAGCCAGCTACGTATATTGAAATGGAATCCACCTCGCTATACGGTCACGGCTGTCTAGATATGAGGGTTTACTACAAGCCAACGGTCTCTTAAGGTCAAGCCTATTGTCTCAATCTCAAGCAAGTAATATAGTTACAAGATGTCAGACCACCAAATATAATAAAAGGCGTCCAAAAAATTACATATTGGATGATCATGAAGCTAGTCGTACAAAATGTTAAGACTAGCAAGAGTTCAGTCATACATATCACCCTAGGACTTGTTAATCATGTTTACAGCCCGTAGGCAGACAGTAAGTAAATATGCATCGAGCTAACATGTGCTCGTCGGCTAAACGCCTCAAAAGAATAAATTTACAATGTAGTGAGTGAAACAAATAGAAACTCGTAGCCCGGGTTCCTTCTAGTCGCCACCATCAGGCTGGAGGTTTGGTAGATCCTCGGGATGCTGCTCCGAAATCTGGCCACACAAAACCAGCTGGGTCAAACCCCAGAAAGAGCAAGTGCCACAAAGGAGGCCACAAAATAAGAACAAAACCAGCATATCAGAACATAAGAAAATGAAAAAAAATACAAGTAATAAAGTACAAGCAGGACAATGAACGACTAGGGACATGGAACCATTCCGGGAGCCAGGTTACAACCCGTAAACCAAACAAGACCGGAGTTGTAACCCTTCGCCTGAACAGCACTTGTCTCTACCCATTTATTGTTAAGATAAGTAAAACGATCATGTGCAGGAGGAACCAGGTACTGGGATTAGACAAGACTTAAGACCGGGCTAGACACAGATCCATTCACAAGCGGCCAAACAAAACTATGACTTACTACTTAACTAACTAGGGTTATCACAAGCCTAATTACTAACAAGATGCAAATGAGAATTTCCCAGTCCCAAGCCCTGCAGACTATCCAGTTATCTTTCCGCGGGTTGAGAGTATGGTTGGGTACATCGCCCAGGAGACGATATACCCTTAGGTGACTTAGAGGGTGCAACACGTAATAGTGTGCTGGAAATGTGCCCTACTCGTCGGCAGGCTACAAGTCCAATTTAAGCGCCCAGATAACGAGATCCCCTGTGACCGAAAATTCTCCATGAACTACAGTTTGATCTAGTAATTAGCCTAATCCATATTCAGTGCGAATCCCTAACCGAGGTAACCAGGGAGTCACGTCCTAGATATGATGCAAGACAAGACAAGTGGATTGCACAAGGTAGCAAGAATGAACACCCACGGCGTCAGAGTTGATTATACGAGTCATGTTAGCCATCGCAACAGCATCAAGTCCAGTCAAGTTACAAGTTACAGGTGTATAAGTTACAAGTCAGGAGTGCGCCGCCACGGGCCACTATCAAGTTATCCAGTATCAAGATTAATCATGAATTACAGGTTAAAAGTTAAGGGCGCACTCCATCGGGTCACTATCAAGAAGATCAGAAAGTACTAGAATCATACTTCACAGAAATCACGAAAAACCGTACTAGTCATAAGCAAAACATCAAAACCGTGCCAGATCGTGTTGGGTCGAGACAGTCGTGTTGTGTGGAACAAGATCTCAAAACGCCAACCCATAAAAGAGAAGCCAAGTCCAAGGAATAAAATCCAAACCATCATGGGCAATAGGTTGCGCTGGGGTTAGATTGCACTAGGGTCGAGCTGCGCTAGGGTGAGCTGCGCAGGAGATGACCTGCGCAGGAGATGAACTGCGCAGGAGATGAACTGCGCACAGTTGAACTGCGCACGAGTTGAACTGTGCAGGAGATGAACTGCGCACGAGTTGAACTGCACACAGTTGAACTGCGCACGAGTTGAACTGCGCACAGTTGAACTGCGCATGGCCTTGCGCTTAAGAGCGCTGGCCGAGGGTCATCTTCTCCATCAGGCCGAGAGATAACTCAAGAATACCAAAAATTTCTAATCTTCATAACTTGGCCAAATCAAAAAAATTTGGATTTTCAAAGTTCTAACTTGTGTAAAATTGAATTCTCTTCCACATGGAAGCCTCAAAACAAGGAAAAATCTAAGTTTAATAGATCAAAACCAAGAAAATCCGAAAATGGTAAAAACTTAAATCTAGAAAAATGGAAGCTCCAAATCACAAAATACCAAGTTCTAATGTTGTTCACCATGGCCTAATCTAGCTAATGGACAAATAAAATGGGGTGCTTATTTGGTGGCAAGGTGCACTTGCCTATGGTGTTGGTGTTGTATGGAGGAAGGAAGAAGAAGATGAAGAAATTAATGGAAGTTATGAGGAGAGAAAAAGTTAGGTGGGATTTTAATGAGGGAGGGTATGTTGTGTTGAGGGTAGAGATTAACTAGGGTGTTCCAATGCATACTAAACCAAACCAAACCAATTCTTTCTCCACAAAATAAAACCAAGCCAGGTCCAAAACCCGTTTTACGAGAAAACCAAAATTCGCAAGTTAAGCCAAAACACAATTACAGGCCATAATCTGAGAAAATAAAATACAGGTCCAAAATACATATATGCCTAATTAAAATACGTATTCCGAAATATGGACGTTACAATGGCGATAGCGGATCCCTCTGCCGAAGTCCTCTTGAACTGTCGAAGAAACCATACGGCTGACCCCTGATAAGGATGGAGAAAGAGGGAGTGGATATGCAGACCCGTACCCTATTCACCTAAGTACGGTCAAATCGTATAGCAAGCATAATATGGCACACGAATTTCCTGTTGACAGAATCATATGCCTTCTTCAAATCCAGCTTAAGACACACTTTATCTCCTTCCGGTTTGTTGAAGTCCTGAATCAGCTCATGGGCAAGAAGATTGTTATCAGTAATAGACCGTCCCTTCACAAAAGCTGCTTGGTTACTAGACACCAGGCCCTGCATAATCTGTTCCATACGTCTGCACATCATGTAAGTGATAACTTTATAGATAAAATTATAGCAGGAGATAGGACAAAAATCACTAAAAGTCTTTGCTCCTTCCTTCTTCGGAATAAGTGTCAGAAAAGTGTGATTGAGCTCCTTAAACAGCTTGCCATTGTAGAAGAAATCTCTGACGATCTCAAGCACCTCCTCCTTCAGAATATCCCAGTGGACTTTAAAGAACTGACTCCCAAAACCATCTGGGCCAAGAGATTTATTCGGGTCCGCATGACGTACAATGGCTTTAATCTTCTCCATAGTTACTGGTGCCAGAAGTATATTGTTACCCCGAGGGATAACCAGCCTCTTGCAAATAATCTCCGAAAAGTCAGATAGATAGATAGTTTGATTGTAGAGCTCAGTATAGTACCTGACTGCTTCGTCCTGTAGTACAGTAGCATTAACCACCTCTTGGCCATCAGTCCCATATAGCCTAGAGATATGATTATGATGTTGATGAGCTCGGATGATATCATAGAAGAACTTGGAGCCCTTATCGCCATCCCGCAGCCAGCTGCACTTGGCTCATTGAGCCAGCTCAATCTCTTCCAGTGTATGGAGTGCCCCGACTTCCTTACACAGGTCCTGTTCTGCCGTTGCTAGATCGCCATTGAGGATGTCCTCCTACAAAGCTATTTGTGCCTCCCGAAGTTGGTCCTCCTTATCTGAGAGAAGGGTATGCCATGAACTTTTTGTCCAGAGTTTTAAACCCGCCTTCACCCGCTTCAGCCTCTGAGCCATGCGGAATTGAGAATTTTCCTCAACGGGATAGCCCGAACCCACTTAGAAAACCTTCGCATAACCCGACATACAGCTCCATTTGTTGTTGCTGAACGGACGTGCCTTTTACGAGACAACCGTCGTTAGATGGATGTGAACTGGCGAATGATCACTCATGCCAGCTGGGAGGCACTCAACAACCACATCCGGGAACATAGTAAACCACTCCTGATTTCCCAAAGCACGATCGAGTTGGCAAGCAACTCGTTTGTGAGTGGCCTTATTATGCCAAGACCAGATATGACCAGTTCTCTCCATCGCCTGCAAACCAGATCGCAGAAGGCAACTTTGGAAATCTCGCAGGACTCCGTCGGGTACACGCTGACCCCCTACTTTTTTATGACTGAAAAGTAGGGTATTAAAGTCTCCCATCAGCAGTAATGACACATAGAATAAATTCTCAGCTGCGTCACTGATTTGGATAATCTCCTCCCATAGAGCTTTCCGCAGCCTCCTATCGTTGTTGCCATACACCGCACCCAAGATGAAAGCCATCCCCCCTTATTAGTGATAGACATAGCAATAAGCTGATCTGACAGATGAATTACCTGTCCGTCCCAGTTTTTACTGTCCAGCTTACCCAGATACGCGCCACCCCTCATACCTCCAAGTTATTCACCTGGCACCACTGATGTTGGGTTCTCTGTTGTATCAGTCTAGAAGACTTAATTTTAGTCTCTAGTAGTGCTATAATGGAGCAAGCTTCTCGCCTCAGTACCTCTCTTATCTCCTTTCATCTCCTATCGCACACGTCCCTCCGAATTCCAAACTAAGATAGACATTTAATATCCAGGGGATGCCCTTCAACATCTTCAGAGCCACCATTAGAGAAAATAGCGTGTTCCATCATCTGACCCTCTGTCGCTGTGCTTACCGGAGAAATCTCGAAAGGTGGGCTGAACCTGCTGGGATCACCTCTATTGTCACAATGGTCATTCCATCTAGGGTTGGTTACACACAGGTCAGAGGTGCCCGTATTTAGAATCTCCATCGCCTACTGCCCTCCATCCTCTCTAGGTAGTACCTGTAACGCCCCAGTTCCAAAATACTTGGGACTAGATACGTATCATGCCAGCTGTATACATACGAGTAAATATAAAGCTCGTATGTATACATAAGCTGTAAAATATAGAAAGCCATGCTCAAACTAAATCTCATCCACAAATATGAAGCTTTAATGATATAATCCAATAGTCATTTGTACAAACGTTGGACGGAGACATATCCACTACCAACAAGTTAAATAAGAAAGAACTATACAAATAACTGATTTGATCGAGCGAAGCAAATAACGAGTCCAAGAGCAATCATCATGGAGGAAGGAAGACATGGCCTTAGCTAGAGCACCTACAGAAATTATGAAACATACACCTGGAGAGATCACCAGGCCCTCAGAGGGACGTAACAAGACACATAATATCATGCCATAAATTGAATAGTAAGAGCTCAATAGAAAATATACATGCGTATTGGTTCCTAACCATTCTAGGTGGAATAATGCACTTCAGAAGACAACGTTCTACGTAGTAGCTTAGGTGTTCAGCATAGATGGAGAGAGAGAGTGGCAGAAGGTAGTGCTCATAAGAGACACTATCGGCCATGGACAGAAAGTAGCGCTCATCCGAGTCACTATCGGCCCCGGGGCAGTAGTAAGTAGCGCTCATACGAGACACTATCGGTCCAAATCTATGTGTGTACTGAACATGTAGCCCCTACGCTAATAACTGTCTCCTTCCTTCCCATGATACAATACACGCGTCGTCTCCACGATACTGTTTAATTCTTAATAACTGCCAAGTCTTCTACACAAATCTATTAGCAGTTATATCCTAACGCACGGCCTGTACGCACCGATGTACGGTCGATACGCAAGTCCGAAGCTATATGCGACTCACAACTCACACACAACCCGTGGCACATCATGACAGTTTATGAGATGCTCTAAACATATGGTAGTCCCTTAACTCTAAGCTAATTGCATAAACTATAATAATTTGCATCTATATATAGTTTTGAAAGAACAACATTTTATTTGCCTAAAAATATGAAAAAGCATGCATGATATTGAGCAAGAAATTTAAACAGTAAAGACAAGGTGTCTTGCCTGGTGTGTCGCCTGAGGTTGTGCAATGATAGTGATGTCCTGTTTTGTCCAAAAGTCATGTTTGATGTGAAGAAGTCCGAAGGCAATAAGTATGTAATTAGTCATGGTCAGAAGTCATATATTCTAAGAGAAAGATTTGATTTATGTAAAAGATAATTCTCAATTTAAAAAAAAATATATATATATATTTATACTCATTTAGAAAAACAGTCATAACTACCTTAGTAAAAATATTGTTTTGTATTTGTTTAAAATTAATATTTTATTATGAAAAATATTTTACATAATATCTAAAACTTTAAGAAAATCTTTTGAGGCTTAAAACTCTAAAAATTCTTCAAACTGTAATTTAGAAATTATTTATAACTCATTTATAATAATAGAAACTATATTTCTCTAGTTAAAATAATATTTTAGGAAAACATATAAAATCTCTAAAAATTTATCTAGCGCTATATATTTTTGAAATGATAGGGCCAATCCCCATTGTCTTTTGTAAAATAATTCTAAGTAATATTCATCATGTGTAAAATAACACTAAAAATTTACGACTAAATAGCTAAAAAAAATACTACTATCAACAAAATAATTTGTTCATTTCTATGAATTTTTGTATTAATAATAAAAACTAATAATGTTAATAATAATAATAATAATAATAATAATAATAATAATAATAATAATAATAATATAATACTAATAGATAATAATACTTATAAAGTAGATGAGAAAGAGAAAAGAAAAATATAAAATAATAATAATAAAACCTTAATAAATGACTATACTGTCTTTTTCTCTTTTACTTAGTAAGAAAGAGAGATAGAGATGGGAAGGAAGAGGAGAAGCGGGAGAAAATAGGGGGTTAACGGAGTTCGCCGGCGGCGGGTGGCGGTGCGCTGGTGAGAAGCGGAAGGTGGCGCTCGAGAGGCGGTCTGGAGGAGCGGCGCGGAGGGGGTTTCGCCGAGGCGGCGGGGGATTCGCCAAAGCGGAGGAGCGACGACACGTCGGCACGTGGGGTCGAGGTGGCAAAGTCTGGGGGTGGTGCACGGCGTGCGTCTGTGCGCCCGACACGGCGGCTCGTACTTACTGATGGAAGTGCGGCACAGCACGGAGGAGCGCGACCCAGAGGTGGCGGAGCGGTCGACCGACGCTAGCGGCTGTGGGAGGTGCCGGGATCCGGCAGGGGAGGCACCGTGGAGGATCGACGCTGGGGAAGGGGGTTCGCCGGAGGAGACTCAGCGGGGGCGGCGGTTCGGCTGAGAGCTGCAGCGTCGGGTGCTGCGACTTTGGGGTCAAGACGGAGGTTAGGGTTCCTTCTTCTTCTTCTATTCTGTTGTAGTCGTCGTGGTGACGGTGGTAGTGGTTTTTGGGAAGTCGTCGGAGATGGTGGCGGTGTGGTCTGGAGGTGGTGGTTGCGTCAGGATGATGATGGCGGCATGGGGTGATGTCGGGGACGGCCAGGGGGTTCTGGTGGTGCTGTCAGGGCAACGATGGTGAGGTTGGGCGGCTGCGGTTGCTTGGCCCGGTTGTCGTGGCCGAGCGCAGAGGCGGTGATGATGGTTGTGGGGTTGATGGGAAAATGATGGTTATCTGTATTTATTGTCGGAGAAGGAGGCCGCGATGGCGACTACGGTGGTGGTTGATGGCTGGGAAGGCGGTGACCAAGGAGAGGGTGATGCATGGTCGGAAAAAGAAGAAAGTGAGTCCGTGTCGTGATGTCGACACGGACACAGGAGTTTGTTTAGAGGTTAGGCTTAGGATGGCTTTGGTGATCTGTCCTGCGAGACACGGGAAGACGTCGAGTCCGGGGTTGTCGGACGGAACAAATTTGTAACTGTAATGGAGAAAAAAATATAGTGGATGGGAGGCACAGACACGATGCACAATCTGTGGATGGAAAATTTATGGATGAATACTTCTCCTTATATAGGAGGTGGAAATTCCCATTAGGATAAGGATTGGGATGTTTAAATTCCCCATTTAGATAATTCAATTTAAATCAATAAAAATCAAATCTAAATTCAATTAAATTCCAATTTAACTCTAGATAATCTAAACTCAAATTAAATATAAATTCTACCTTTAAACTTTTTAAATTAAATCCATAAAATCAAATCGAGATTTAAAATGGCCACAAAAATTTCCAAATATATTTCCCAAAAATACCAATAATAAAAATTTCAAAAATAATAAATATTTTTAAATATCTTTTTGAATAATAAAATATTAATATCAATAAATTCGAAAATGGAATTATATACATGAATTTAAATTCATGTACCTCATGTGCAAGGAATATTTGCATAAAAATAGTTTTCTAAATTGCCACTATTAAATAAGCTAGCCTTTTATAAATAAATAAAGTAATAAGTTTTGGCCATCTTGATACTTTTCACAACTTTAAGTAAAATACAAATACAAATAATTATTATATATATTATTTTGAAATTATAAAAATAGAAAAATGTTTTTTCTAAAAATATGTACGCTCGCACATATTCGCACTCGACGAGACATACGAAATTTGCGAACTCATCCGCGACGTCCAATATGACAATTTCGTACGCGATGTATAATACGACTATGCGATGTACAAATACCAGTAAAAATTTTAAATACTCAATTTATAAAAAAAATTTAAAGTAGAAATTTAGGGAGTTTACAGTATCGCCCGACGCTTCCTGCTTGTGCTCTCCTCCGGATGGTGGGTACGGTCTTCTGTCACCGTCTTTCCGCCATGCCCCTCTCGGACGGCCTGAAGACTTGTTACGTTTGGACTGGAAAATAATAGTCTATCCGGGATCGAATCCATGCACGACAGCTGTAGTGCCCTCTCCGCTTTCTCCCAAGGTCTGGCCATCTCTCTCCATCTCCATTCCAGTCCCGATTCCCGTTTTAGGGCCCTGGTGGTCACCTGCATCATTCATGTCTCCACGAGGCTGCATCACCCGGTCCATCCATGAGAAGAAAGGATTAGCCTGAGATGTATCGCCCCCCTGTACTTGGTTGGACCCTCTCCATCATAGAGGTGGACGCCTCCTGTGGGCAAAGAACCCCACTACCTGCGCGTAGACCTCTATCTCTAGAAGTATCAGTCACCCCGTTTCCTTTCACATCCTCGATCTCCCCTGCCGGACACCCTTTAGAGGGATGCCCAAAACATTTACAATGGCTGCAAACTGGTGGCACAAACTTATACTGCACAGTCTGGCGAGAGACTCCACCAGAACGCACCTCATACTCAACGAAAGGCAGTAGGTCAGCAATCACATCTACTTCAACAAAGATCCGTGCATATCCCATACGGGTCCTGTACGTCGTAGCTTCATCGGGCTTGATAGGTTTGGCTATGACACTGGCAATCTTTATCATCATGGAGATGCTCCAATGCTTAGCTGGTAAATTTGGTAGTCTGATCCAAATTGGAACTGTGAGGAGAACTTTCCGCTCATAAGTCGACTCCAACGTCCATGCCTTCATGATAATAAGCCTACCATCAAAGGTCCACGGTCCTCCCTGGAGGACCCGCTCCATGTCCTCTTGCAAGTAGAAACGCACGAGATATAAGCCATTTTTTCGTGAGGAAAAACTCCATGCCGACCCTCGGTCTCCAAACTCGTGTCGCGTATGCACGGATCTGTCCGTAAAACGGTCTCGAGACAAGCACATAAAGGATGACTGAGTTGCGCCAGTAGTCCGCGGTCTCAGCAAGATCTTCTTCCGTCAGGGTCGCCCGAAGTGTTGTGCCCACCATCTTCGGTTGAATATAAGACATCTGTACTGACAAGCTATTCGCCCCTCCATTCGACATATCCGCGTAGGATTTCGGAACCCGGGCCTTACGTTGATCTCCAGCCACTTGTTTGCCTTTATCTACTGCCGACTATCGTTGTTGAGGCATTGGTGGTATGGACACATTGTCAGGTAATTGACAAGAACTCCCATCCGGCCTCCTAGCCCCCCCGAGCCTGCACTACTAACGTGTCTCTGGTCACCACCCCTATGATTGTCGCCTCCCGAGGCCCCACCTGGCCGGTGAGTTTCGACATCCCCTTTCCCGTTACGCCTTCTGATCACCGTTGTCCATCCCGCCTCCTCCTCCGGGCTTGTATTATTAGTATTACGTCGATCACCATCTCCGACGATGCCCACGCCCTATACCGGAGCCTGACCCACGCGTCTACCACCCCTAGCTGCCGTTGCCGGCCCGTTTTCGGACCATTCCGACGATCGTCGGACTGCTGCTGACCTCGCCGTCGACGAGGACGTCGCGCCTGGCCGCTGTGCTGGATCCCGCGCCGCCCCCGACCCCCAACATCCCGTTGCCAGCTATTTCGAAAGATCGGAGCTCGACTGGGCCGCCAGCACCCGTCTCGCCGTCGCCTGCACCGCATCCGCCGATTCCCACGCCGTCCCCGGACGTTCCTCCTCCTGGCGCCCCGGTGGACGTGCCGGGGTCCCAGGTTTGGGACCCCCTCTCGATCGCAGACGTGAGAGAAATTCTAGCCGCTCTTTCTTTCTTGCCGATGTTGGAGAACGGAGCCGGACCACTCGCCATTTCTGAGATCGGCCGCTGGATAATAAGAGCGACGACGGTAAAAAAATGGAGCTTCTTCTCTCTCTTTTTATCGGAAGCCGTCAAAAACCCTTTTATATATATATATATATATATATATATATATATATATATAAATAAATAAATAAATAAATAAATAAATAAATAAATAAATAAATAAATAATAAATATATATATATATATATATATATATATATAATATATATATATATATATATATATATATATATATATATACCTTCAATTAATTTTGTGTTTTTCACTTAATACTATTAACTTTTTCAACAACTTTTTTTAAACCAAAGCCCGTAGACTAAAGCCACCCGGCCGGCTTTGGCCCGAAAACCGTGGACAAACGCCACCTAGCTGCCCCCGTTGGGGCTCGAACCTGAGACCTTTCCCTGACATGCCAACGGTCTTACCGCTAGACCGCGTGTCATTGGCAACTTTTCAAACAACTTGATATCTTAAAAAAGACAGAAAATATTCATGTCCATTTCTCTTTCTCTTCTTCCGCCACCGTTCTTCCACCCTTGGCTACACCACTCTCCACCCTTTCTCTAGATCTCCCTAGGCACGTGCAGCCGCGGTGGCGGCGACTTCGTGGGGGGGGGGGGGTGGGGAAAGGGGGCGGGGTTGCGGTGGGGTTGGATGGAGAAGAATGGTAATTTCGTCATTTTCCTTAAGAAAAATTATTTTAAGTTAAAAATATTAATAGTTGATGATATCAAATTGTTGAGTATAAAGTTCTTAAGATATCAAGTTGAACATAGTCAACTGTTGGGAGTATTAAATTACTTTTAAGCCTATTTTTTATTTTAGAAAATAAAAAATCAATCATCGTTATATTAGAAAAAAATTAAAAATATTTCTTAGTTGCATAAGCTCAATTTGACTAAAAAGCGTGTTTCAAATATCATCAAATATTAAAAATTTAAATGGCTAAATTACAACTTGATACCTTCAATATTCCATTTTTCCAACTTAATATCCTGGAATTTGATAGGTACTAACTTGATACCTTTCTCAACTAATATTTTCAACTTGATACCCTTCGTAACCCTTAATAATACTTAATTTCAACGTTAAAAAAATAATAATACCTAAACTACCCCTCCCCCTCTCCGTCTCCACACCACTCCGTGTTCGCTGCTGCTCCCCCCTACGCGTAGCTGCCCCCACGCTCGCCGCTGCCCCCCCCCCCACCCACCCCCACCCACACACACACATACTGTCGACGCCGGAGAAAGGGGGGGGGGGGGGGGGGGGTTTTGCCCCATTGAGGAATTTTTTAAGGATATTTTTGTCATTTTCTAACTATGTTAACACTGTTTGAAAAAATGGTATCAAGTTGATGCCTATCAAAGTCTAGGGTATTAAGTTGGAAAAGTAAAATAGTTGAGGGTATCAAATTATAATTTAGCATTTAAAAAAAGTAACTTTTTTTTTGGAAATCACACGCACACACACAATTGGGGGGCTCGAACCTTGCCGGCCCCTTCAATGTCCGCTCTAATACCATTAGGCTAGAGAGCTCGGACAAAAAAAAAGAGTAACTAGTTAAGCTACAAATTTGGCAGCTTTATTAAGGATGGTAGTTTTTCTTAAAAATTGTCATTTCTTTTAAATAGTTTTTATATGTTTCGGATTGATTCTGATTTGGAGGATAAGCATGTGCGGATTCAGAAATAAAACTGCGGTAGACTAGAGTGGGTTAGAATAACTAGCGTATGGACTAACTCATACAAAAAAAAGGGGAAAAAAATTATATAGAAAAAAAAAAAAAATTGGATCACCGTCCCCTAGTCCATACCTGGATCCGCCCACGAGGATAAGTCTGGATAAGATTGCTGATTTATTAAAAGATTTTAGTCTACAATGGGTTTAAACAACATTTCTAAGGCTCCATCTTGCATGGACCAAACGACAATAACGAAATTGCGAACAAAGTTTAAATTAGTAGACATACAGTAACTTTTTTTTTTTTTTTTTTACTTTTTCATTTATATCATTTGGTGTCTTCTTATACGGATGAACTTGAAGTCCTAACCATGAAATTATTGGATAGAAAATCGTTTCTTTGACTTCTACAAAAGGAAAATTATCCAATATTAATCATTAATTAGCATATGCAGTAAAAAAAAGAGGAAATAATTTAGTAAATGTTCTCATTCAAAATATAGAAACTAGTATATACCTTAAAAAAAAAAATCTAATGCCTTCATTTCTTTGTATGGAACAAATAAATTTTAAGATATATTTTCACTATTTAACCAAAATTTTGGCTGTTTTAAAGAGAAATGAGAACATTTGTTAGTTTTTTTTTTTTTAAATAATGGAAGTATATACTACTTTCTATATTTTAAACAGAGATATTTGCAAATATCCCCAAAAAACATTTGAGCTGTTAAATTAGAAGAGTTAGGCATTTTAGGGGTAGCAAGGAGGAGACACGTTGGCATTGTCCACACCGAGAGTCCGATTGCCATTAACGATCATAGAAATATCAAATGAGAATAAATATGCTTAAGCATTTTTTGAATGTTCCAAAAAAAACATTCATCAAATCTTTTGTAAAGTATGAGATTTTGAACTAATTTATACAATTAAAAAAAGATAATTCAAAAATATACTATTTTTCTTTACCACTAAGACAAGAAGCACCTACCATCTTAACCAAATGAGTTTGGTGTGTTTGACTATAGTTATATAATATTAGATAGTAAAACAATTAGTTAAATTATATTTATTTATTAATTTTAATTACGTGGGAATATACATACGACTTAAATGATTAATTTTAAATTATTTTCAAGCCTCTTTATAAATACTAGTAAATTTAAGTGTATTGCACGTAATTTTTTCTTTTCTTTTCTTACAATATTGAAAAATTGTTTATATATATATATATATATATATATATATATATATATATATATATATATATATATATATATATATATTAAATGATCTCTAGCCTAGTGGTTAAGAGAGATGCATGCGGTCCGAATGGTCAGGAGATAGATTCCCGGTAGGAGCATTCGCCGCAATTACCTTCTTTCAAATATATATATATTTTTTTTTTGGAACCACAAATATATATATATATATATATATATATATATATATATATATATATATATATATTGTTGGGTTTTATTTTTATTTTTAATAATTAAACCCATTAGGTTGAGCTAAACGTGCTTCATAGCTAGACCGTATTGATACGTACGTGGGTCCTCAAGTACATGTGGAATTCACATGGATACACCAAATAAACAACAAGTAGAATCTCGGGCCTTCTTTCTTTGTTGGTGGTTAGTTATGGTGTTTTGTAGTCTTATGTGTATCAGTCCAATTTCTTCTTTGATTTCATTGGTCTTACATGTGGGCCTAAAATCTAAGCATCCAATGCTAGCTAGATACTTCCCTTTGTAGGCTCATGGGAATCATCAATTTTTATTAGTGATTGATATTTAATACTTAAAGAGTGGTCCTCTCCCATTTCTTATACAGTTTTCCTTCAAATATTCTAGTGTGCCTCAACATTGTTATTAGGGTTATCCTCCACATGTACTTATAACACTCTCTAGATGATGATTCATGGCCTCCAATTTTGGTTCTTGATTCTTGTAAAGTATTTTCAATAACTTTTGATAGAGCATATAGAATATCAATGTTAAGTGATGTGGAAAATTAAGAAAAGATCTCCTATTTGTAGTTCTAATTGGCTCTTGGAGCAACAATAATAGAGTTGTTGGGTGGTTCCATGTAGACTAATTAGAGTTTAGATCCTACATTTTATACTGGCTTAGAGTTTATGTCCTCACATGTTCAATTGAAAACTTAAGACCCTAGATTGTTATTATTTATTTTATTTTTTCCATTATACCCTTCATAGTCTATATACAAAGGTTTCATTGTTAAGCATGGAATGAGAGAGTATTAAAAGTCCAAGGTCGAAACCTTCTAATGGAGAAGTTAGGATTTAAACTCTAAGCTTGTATAAAATTCAGGATCTAAACTCTATTAATCCGTTTCCATGTAGGAGATGCATGCTATAGTTTTTCTCCTTTTTTTTGAGATGAACTGTGTAATTTTCTCCTATTTACAACAATGGATAGAATATGCCACTAAATTAAGATGTATTGCAACTTGTACACAACCTATCTTTTTAATGTTTGATTAAGGGGTATTTGGTTGGATGTGAAATGCAAAGACGTTATTATTTATTTATTGTTACAATTACACAATTTTTAATGTTTGGTTTGATGAAATTACAACAATGTTGCATCAACTTCTTCAATTACTGTAAGTTTTGTTGCAACCAAAATTTCTTCAACATCACTTATGGTAATATTAATTGTACCAATTATATCATTTTATATGATTCTCTATTCAAGCCGCAACCAACAACAAATTTTATTTAGAACAATAAAAATTGCAACCAGATATCTTGATTACATTATTTCAAAAGATATATATGTAAGTCACATACTTGCACGTGCAAGCAGACAACATATTT